>PISX010015195.1:0-50304 GCA_004024625.1 Mellivora capensis | reverse complement strand
CAGAAGGAGAGAGAGAGAGAGAATCTCAAGAAACCTCCCTGCTGAGCGGGGGGTCTCACACAGGGCTTGATCTCAATTTCACATCCCTGAGCTGAAACAAGAGTTCAGAGATTTAACTGACTGCACCACCCAAGGGCCCCCCACTCTTGTGGCGTTTTGTTTTGTTTTGTTTTGTTTAACCATTACCTTTTACTCTTCCACATTCTGTTACCATGGCCTGTTTAATTTTTGTTAGTACTCTCTCTTCCCCAACTGGTTTCATTAGTTTAATTTTGCCCACAAAATACCATGAGCCAGAGGGGATTACATTTACATTTAAGGGAAGTAACTGCTCACATTTCAAATTTTAAAAGCTATATGCACCTGTGGCTTCTGGCTACTGTATAGGACAGTTTAGATTTATGAACATTTCCATCATTGCAGAAAATACTTGACAGTACTGGTATATATCTCTATTAGCATTCTTTTTGCTAAATATATGTTTTCCCTTTGCTTAAGAATTTGTTAATGGTTTCCCATTGTTTTATCTTACATTTTAATCATGGGAAGCAATATGCTATAAAGAAAAGACTAGGGGTGTCTGGGTGGCTCAGTCATTAAGTGTCTGCCTTCACCTCAGGTTCCAGGGTCCTGGGATCAAGTCCCACATCAGGCTCCCTGCTCAGCAGGAACCCTGCTTCTCCCTCTCCCACCACTCCTGCTTGTGCTCCCTCTCTCACTATGTCTTTCTCTATCAAATAAATAAATAAAATCTTAAAAAATAAAAAAGAAAGAAAAGAGTAAAAGCTTGGGAATAGAAAACACTAACTTTGGATTTATACTAAATATGTAAATTGGAGTTGAGGGGAATTTATATATTTTTATTTATTTTTTAGACAAAGGGTATGAGTACCTGCCAGGAGATGAGGGAGAAAAGAGAGAGAGAGAGAAAGAGAGGAAGAGAATCCGAGCAGGCTACATGCCCAGCATAGAGCCCAAATTGGGCTCATTCTCAGGACCCTGAGATCATGATCTGAGCTGAAGTGAAGAGTTGGTCACTTAACTTACTGAGCCACCCAGGCACCACAGGAATTTATTTTTTAAATACAATTTTGAAACTTGAAATATACAATATAATGTGTTAGTATTTCTGTTGTCCCCCCTCTTTTATTTAAAGATTTTATTTATTTATTTATTTGAGAAAGTGAGAGAGAGAGAAAACATGATTAGGGGCAAAGGCAGACTCCCTGCTGAACAGGGAGCCTCATGTGGGACTCTACCCCAGGACTTCGGAATCATGAGCTGAGCTGAAGGAAGAAGCTTAACCACCTAGGTGCCTTCTTTTGTCCCTTTTCTACACTTGGCATTCTAGTCCATTTAAAACCTTTGAAATGACTAATATTTGTGGTATCCTGAAAAAATGAGCAGATCCTTAAGACTCACTCACTTGCAATATCAATGAATCCTCCTTATTTCAAAATAGACACCACCTTCAAGTGTAACAATAAAACGATACTTATTATATATAATACACGGCGGAATTATTATGTATTAAATCAGCAGTCTTTATGAGAGTAGTTAATTAAGAAAATATTTTTGCCACAATATTAAGTAAAAGCATTGACATACAGTGACAGATTGGGTGTGTATGTTGATCTTGGTTGTAACAAAAACATTGAAAAAGTCTATCATAAGAAACTCTGAACTCTAGGAAACAAACTGAGTGTTGCTGGAGGAGAGGTGGATGGGGAGAAGGGTTAACTGGGTGATGGGCATTAAGGAGGGCACATGATATAATGAACACTGGGTGTTATATACAACTGATGAATCCCTGAACTCTTTGAAAATAATAATATGCTATATGTTTGTTAATTGAATTAAAATAAACTAAAATTGAAAAAGAAGTCTCAGGGAAATAAGCTGTTGGCATTGCAAGTTTTCTTTCTTTAGTTCACTCATGCTATTCCATGTTTCTCAAATATTTCTTACAGGAGCATGTTACTTTCATCCTAAAAACTAAAGCAAAAGCCAAGCCTTTTTGACTTAATTGTTATATTGATTAAAAATACTACATAAAAAATTACAGTATTTAAAACTCAGAATTTGCAGTAATATAAACATTTTTAATAGTATAACCCTGTATTCTCTTGATTACAGTGTCCTACCCTTATAGTCTTGATCAAGCTATTTAAGGCTCTTTAACCACTTCCTAATTCTGAAATCATATTTACTATATCAAGGCATTGCATTGATTAAGAAATATGCACCTAACATACCACTCAGAGCAAAATAGTTATGTTAAAAATGTTAGTTAACTGCCACTTTACATTCACTTGTGTGTAGTTTCTTAATCAAATTGTCATTGTGTATGAGCTTACCTTTCCTATGTTTTGTGTATCATTGGTACTCAATACATATTAAAAAATAAAAATCTCTTAAAAACACAGCTGACCCAGTAAATTTCAGTTGATTTATTCTAATTTCAAATGGCTACCAGAGCAACTCAAATTTCAGCTAGCATTTGACATTACCATATCAACTGCATCTCTAAAGTTACTTTGACATTGATTATAAACATTTAAATAAATGCTCCTTACAAATCAAATATTTATTTAACATTGAATTTTAGATCTAATGAGCATTATGGAAGAACATGTTACCCCTCTTTCATAAGCATGCCATCAGGAGAGCTGGGCTGATGAATTTTGGAGATCAATGAATCACACATTATGTAAGAATGTGGAAATAAAATTCTTTTCTTTTTAGTTTCCCCATATTCATATTCCCTATCTAGTATAAGTCAAAGTTGAAATGAATGAACTCGAAACCTGTTGAAAGTTGAACTTATTAAGGACACATTGAAAAAGAATAGAAATAAAATCAATTCTGGCTCATTAGTATCTAATGATCTCCTTGGAGTATGTATTTATGAATTTTATATATATTTATATATTCATAAATACATGTGAAAAACTATAGAACAAATAATAGATGATAATACCTGGAATTATCCATTTTACTTAAATTTAGGACCTCTTGAAGTTCAGAGGACAAATATGACAACTTCTATTTTAAATAGATTTGATTTTATGGGGTAGGATTACAATATAATAGCAGAACAGGACATTATTGGAAATTTCTAGAGCCATTTTGTATTTTGTGTTCCTACATGTTACATGAATAATGCAGTTTATTCCCTCTAAGGGTAATTTTGACTCTTAATGGATCATTATTGAAAGCTATTTTTATCCTATTTCAAATGAAACCTTGTTTAATATGTTTAGGAGTACAAAGAATGAATACAGCTCCTGAAATGATGTATGCACCAGGCTTGTTGTTGTTAGTGTTGAGGGCAGGACCAGAGTTTTAGAAAAATATGAACAATTTGGAAGATTTTCTCATATTTTTGAATAAATAAATTTCCAGAGTATTTGAAAACTCACACCTTAAAAAGTCAGTTTCTATTGCTTATTTCTCAGTAGAACTTGGAAAAACGTGCCCATCCGTCCTAGACTCTTTATAATGTGTTATAACTAGTGAAACAGGATTTTTTTTCTTACACTTGCAAAATCTAACATGTGATCATCTCTCATACTATTGTTCCTTAGGTTTTTAAAATAATAACAGTAGTAGTAACAAGGTCTATTTGTAGTATACATATTCTATGTACCTGAGGTATTACTAACTGCTTTCTCTGAACCTCACTGAAGATAAGCATATGAAGTACATATTACTATTATTCATTTTTGCTAAGCCATGCACAGTTCTGCAGTATCTTCTGCATCTTAGTGGCTTCCCAAGTGGTGAGTTTTGTATTTTGTTCATGCTACGTATGGTCTGTGGCTCTATTTATCATGATTTCTTAATTCTGAGACTCAGACTTAAGGATCAGTTTCTATCTGAGACATGTTGTCCTTATGCAAGAATGGGGTAGGTGAAGGCAAAACGTCATGATCTTTTTTTTTTTAATATATATCTTATTTATTTATTTGAGACAGAGATAATGAGAGAGAGCATGAATGTGGAGGAAAGGGAGAAGCAGACTCCCCATTGAGCAGGGAGCCTAATGCTTGGCCCCAATCCAGGACCCTGGGATCATGACCTGAGATGAAGGCAGATGCTTAACTGAATGAACCACTTAACCGAATTAAGCCGCTTAACTGAATGAGCCTAGGATAAGGAGCCCAAAACTTCATGATCTTCATAGTTTCTGCTTTAGAGTAGTATATGCCACTCTATTCACATTTTATTTGGCCAAAGACAATTGACCTAATTAATCCTGATGTCCATGGTGTAGATATTTGCATTCCTTGCATGTAGAGGGGCATTGCAAGCACTGTGACCCTCAGAGGTGTTGGATGAGTCTCTTGTGGAAAAGAGAAAACAATTTGAAGGAATAATACAATTGACCACTGGAACTTTCCCTGTTGCACTGAAAGAAAGTAAATAACTTGATCAATGTCATACAGCTAGTCAGGGGCATAGCTGACACACGCCTCAAGCAATGTAGTTTGAAAGTCTGCTTTGTTATGTCCTACTCTATTTTGTGCTGTGACACTTCTTTATTCAAATATACATAATCTTATATCCCAGAGACAAGACCCTAATTACTCACTACATTTGCATCTTACTAATGAGCAAGCAGAAAGGATCTTGCTTTCTGCTGGTTCGGATTTCCTAAGTGATTCATACTGAATGTTCAATTATGATAAGAAGCAAGTATGGCCAGGCAGACCTGTAAGAAAGTATTTGCATTTCAAAATACATGCAAGTATTTTCTATTTCTGGAGGTATCATTCCAAATCAAATTATAACAGCTTCACTCCCTAGGAGCAAGTAATGGAGATTCATTTGGTCCTTCTAAGAAACGTGTAGTCTAATGAGCTGAAATACAAGGGATGGGCAATTCCTACAGCATAGTATATCTATAATTGCTACATTTTTGTATTCGTTTATTGCTTTAAGTCAGCAGGTTGTCTTGCAACAACCTGCTACTTCACAGAAAATTTAAAAATATACATTGATGTTCTAGCTGTGGCTTTTACCAAGGGCAATGAAGTGCCATGTGTTTTAAAATATAAATAGAATATTTCATTTTATAATTTAATAATCTAGGTCTTAAGTGATAATCACATGATAAGCCATTTACTGAATGCCTGAAAATAGAATGTAAATAAGTCTAATAGTCTAGGGAGAAAGCCCTGTTATTCTAAAGAAAATCTACATGTTGTCTGAATATCAGACAATATCATGCAGAGTCTAATGTGCCTTAAATGGTATTTGAGAATTATGAAAAATTGATTATTGATATTCTTTAATTATTTTAATGGTTAAGATAAGATCATGCTTTAATAGGAAGGGGTAGCTTTTGAAATCTGTGAGGTAATAGCAAAAATTTTTAATGAAATAAAATAAATGAAACTTCTTTTTGGAAAGCTATAGTAAATATGTGTAGTAGGTTGAGTAATGTCCTTCAGAGATATCATGCCCTAATGCCCAGAACCTGTAAACGTCTACTTAGGAAAAAAATAAAATAATGGTCTTTTTGCACATATGGTGAAGGATCTTAAGTGATAGATCCTAAACACAATCACATTTACCTTTATAAGATGGAGACAGAAGGAGATTTGAAATATACACAGAGGAGAAGGCAGTGTGAAGATAAGACTCAGAGACTGGAATAATATGGCACAAGGCAAGGAATTCTGGCAGTCAGTAGAATCTGGAAGAGGCAAATAACAAATTTCCCCTAGAGACTTTGGAGGATGTAAAGCCCTGCCAAACCCTTGTTTTTGGCTTAGTAACACGGATTTTGGACTTCTGGCCTCCAGAACTATGAGACAATCAATATGTATTCTTCTAAGACACCAAATGAGTAGTGGTTTGATACATGAGCCATAGGAAACTAATATAGATTTTGATACAGGGATATGGGATACCATGTAATAAATGCATGAAAATGTGTAATATTGAGTAAAGGAAGGAAGAATTTTAAGGCACATAGTAGGAAATACCTAGATTTGCAGGGGCTCCTGGGTGGTTCAGTTGGCTAAGTGTCTGGTTCTTGGTTTCAGCTCAGGTCATGATCTCAGGGTCCTGAGATCAAGCCCCACATTTGGCTCCACACTCGTTGTGGAGCCTGCTTGAGATTCTTTCTCTCCCTCTCCCTTAGCCTCTCCTCTCCTTGTGCTTTTTCTAAATAAATAAATAAAAATACCTAGATTTGCAGAAACATTTTGTGGATAGAAATGTAAATTAAAGACAATTTGGCAAGGGCTTAGAAGGAAATAAGGAGCCTATCACTGGAAACAAAGGGGGAAAAAAAGACATACAGATGGCTAACAGACATGTGAAAAAATGCTCCGCTTCACTCATCATCAGAGAAATACAAATCAAAACCACAATGAGGTATCACCTCATACCTGTCAGAATCGCTAAAATGAACAACACAGGAAACAATAGATGCTGGCGAGGATGCAGAAAAAGGGGAACCCTCCTTCACTGTTGGTGGGAATGCAGACTGGGCAGCCACTCTGGAAAACAGTATGGGGGTTCCTGGAAAAGTGAAAAATAGAACTACCTTAAGATCCAGCAATTGCTCTATTAGGTATTTACCCAAAGGATACAAAAATACTGATTTGAAACAGCATGTGCACCTGGATGTTTATAGTAGCATCATCAACAATAGTCCAATTATGGGAAGAGCCTGAATATCTATCAACTGATGAATGGATAAAAAGTGGTACATACACACAAGGGAATACTGAACGAAAAGAATGAAATCTTACCTTTTCCAGTGACGTGGTGGAGTTAGAGTATATTATGCTAAGAGAAGTCAAAGAAAGACAAATGCCATATGTGGAATTTAGGAAGCAAAACAGATGAACATAGGGAGAGAGAGAAAGAGGCAAACCATAAGAGACTCTTAACTATAGAAAATAAACTGAGGGCTGCTGGAGGGAATGTTGGAGTGGGGGATGGGCTAAATGAGAGATGGGTATAAAGGAGGGCACTTGTGATGAACACTGGGTATTATATGTAAATAATGAATCCTTAATTCTACTCCTGAGACCGATGTTACACTACATGTTAACTAACTATAATTTAAATAAAAACTAAAAACAACAAAAAAAAAACACCTGAAGGAAAAACAGTTCTTGTTATACAGCAGCAGAAAACTTCGCTATATTGTGCCTTATAGTTGTTTGGAGAAGCAGAAATTGCAAGCAAGGGACTGGAATAGGTAGCTGAGTTTTCCAAATAATGCACTGAATGTGTAGCCTGCTTGTAGCAAAATGCAACCAGACAGAGATACACTAGGGAAGAAACTGTGAAGTGAAAAGGATCCGACACTTGATAATTTGAGAAACTCAGCCTACTCAGATGATGAAAAAAAAATGCTACCATTGGAGTAAATGTTAGGAAAGCATGCTTTGGAGAGAAGACCAACCATGTGGCTGGGTACTCTTTTAACAGTGCTGAAGAGATTCACACAACTATCTCAGCAGAAGCCTGAAATGGAGATGGGATTATCCAGAAAATAACTGTGGCAGATGCTTTATCTAAAAGTATGAAAATCTGGGATATTCCTGGGCAATCCACGGGGTTTTAGAGAATAGTATGCTACCATAAATACTAACAGTTTGAACAGGAATGGTTAGGCCCAGGATTAGAAAAAAAAAAAAAAAAAAGATACAAACTCTAGCCTTTGAACTATAAAAACTCTCCAGGCAAGAAACAGTATGATAAAACTACTAAGCAGCACACATATGTTACCCCTCAGGATAAAGACCAGGTGATTCTGAGGGCAGGGACTTGGGCCCAGAGGCCATAGCAATGGGCTCAGAGGAAGGGGTATAAGCCATAAGCACAGTGGCAGAGGTTGGGGCTATGTTGTTGATGGTAAAGTCTTGACCCACCAAGGATTATTCCCAGACCTTAAAACCTAATGGAATCTGCTCTGATTGATCCCAAAACTTCTTGGAATTTATGAATCCTTTCTTCCTTCCATTTCTCCCTTTTGGAATGGGAATGTCTATAAATCTGTTATGCCTGTCCCATATTTGTATTTTGACAACAAATACTTTTTCAAGTTTTAAAGGTATATGGATGGGAAAAAATTTTTGCCTCAGTGTCTTATACATGCCTGGTTTAAATGTCTGTGAAGATAAGATTTGGGACTTTTGAACTGAAGGTATTTAGATGACCTTTTAGACTTGTGTAGATGACTGAATGTGTAGAGACCTTTGGGGATGTTGGGATGGAGTAAATATATTTTGTGTGTAATATGGACATGAGTCTTTGAAGGCCAAGAGGAACACTAGAGTAGGCTGAACAATGTTCCAAAGAAAAAGGGACCTAATCCCTTGAACATACACCCATGATGTGTATGTTACCTTATCTGAGAAACAAAAGCCTTTGTAAGGTCTTTGTAGAACTGACTACAATAAACCTTCTGTGATAAGGTAATTACCCAGGACTATATTGGTGATACCCAAATGCAGTCACATACACCCTATCAGAAGGAGCAGAGAAAGATTAGACACAGACACAGGGAAGGTAATGTGACTGTGGAGCAGTGGGGTACCACAGGCCAAGGGATGCTAGCAGCCTCAGAAGCTGGAAGAGGCAAGGGACAGGGTCTGCTCTGAGCCTTCAAGGGGACCATGACCCTGCCAACATGTTGTGATTTTAGCTCCAAGGTACTGATGTCAAGTTTTGGTCTCCTAAACTGTGAGAGAATAAATGTTTATTATTCAAGCCACCAAGTGTGTGGTAATTTGTTACAGCAATCATATAATATGAAAGCGGTTATCTAAATTATATTAATTTTTAAAATAAATTTAAGATATTATATAAATTGCCCATATTCAATCTAGTGGTGTGCATATATCAGTTTTACAGTTACTTGTACCTATTTCACTAGTAAAATCAAATGCCTCTCTGAACAAAGATGGTACGATATAGATTTCACTATCAGATTCTAAAGGAGTAAAGGGGGACAAAATAGGGCAGGTAAAGGATTTGAATGAATGTAGTTTTATAGTTTGGTGCATCGTGAATCTTTTTGGCATGAGATCCAGTTTCTTATCAAGTCCATTTCCCCCTGTCTACCTCAGGAGAGTCATGAGGACCAAATGTATATCGCAATGTATATAGAAAATACACATTCAAGTGGTTTCAGTTCTCAAGTGACATGTAAATACAGAAGGACAACTATTTTTCTCCATTCTTTTGTTAGTTCACTAGAGTCTAGTAGACTACCCTGTCCCCTGCAGACCTGCAGCTCTCACCAAATGTCCCTTGCTTTTCCAGTCCTCTGGATTTCACTAAGAATTGTCCAGACCTCTATTTTCACCCATTTTTCAAACTGAACACAACTGAAAGTATTTTCATTCTGAAAGTTAAGTTCCTTCTTATGGGGTAAAATAAGTGACTTAAAGTAAGACAGTCTCAGAATTTATAATTTCATCTCTGATCGTTATATTTGAGGATGATTGCATGGATGGTGATCCATATACACGCACATGCATGTATATGAAGAATGTGCACTATATGCAGTATAGCTTATAGCCCTGGGATAGAATGACTAGAGCATGACTGTCTATAGTCAAGTTATCCATTAGGCTGGTATAATGCAAATCATACAATATATATTTTTTGTTTATATTGCCTCATAGTTACTTATCTAAAGACCAGCCCATATCTAATGATTTCACTCTTGCCTTACTCTTACTATGAATAAATCAATA
Source organism: Mellivora capensis (assembly GCA_004024625.1). Classification (NCBI taxonomy): domain Eukaryota; kingdom Metazoa; phylum Chordata; class Mammalia; order Carnivora; family Mustelidae; genus Mellivora; species Mellivora capensis. Next base: position 40,573 of record PISX010015195.1, on the reverse strand, counting down.
TTTACCGTTTTAAATCTCCTTAGTGGGGCATTCAAAGCTCCCAACTCCATAATGTTTTTGTGGCTTCATTACCCACTCAAGTCACATAGAATATGCCATTTCCTGAAATAATTGGTCTCTTACAGTTCCATGCTTTAGAAGGTTTTCTCTCTATCCCTGAAATACATTTGTTCTTATCTTTGGATAAACCTTCACATACTTCAAGTTGAAAAATTAACATTCTATACATAATTTCCCATCCCACCAGGAAAATTTATCTGTGCTGCATGCTGTTTGTCTACTTGCCTTTATATATCTTCATTACACAATTTACTATGTAATTGTGCCATATATTTCAGTGCCTGCTTCAGGAGACCAAAACTGCTCATGGAAAGTAACTTTGATAAAAATCCTCATATTGCTAAATTTTTATAATCAAATATCTTTGTAATAATACAATTTATATACTTGTATGTACACATTTCAGAAAAAAGATGTTATAGGGTATTTTGCAAAGAAAAAATAATTTTAGTCCAAAAACTACAAACATCCTTAGATGTTTCTTTTCCTTTCAAACAAATCCAACAAGACCCATCTATTTTTATCCATAGATAAAATTTCAACTTGACTAATTCCAAGTGAGATTTTCTAATTCAACTCCAACACAAATTCTTCTATAAAATTAAAACATTCTCTAGTTAAGACATATGTTTTCTTGACTTGAAGTGAAACAATATTTAATAAAACCTAGTAGTATTTATATTTAGAAGACAAGGGTGTAACCAAAAGTTCTTATAATAGTTAATTAACTTGACAATACTGAGTACTTTTTACTAGTAGATAGTTTATATTAAAGCAACCATGCTAGAATAACAACTACTACATATTTATAGTATCATTAACATTCTTTTTTTTATTTTATTTTATTATTTTTTTATTTTATTTTATTATTTTAAGATTTTATTTATTTATTTGAGAGAGAACACAAGCAGGGAGAGCAGCAGGCAGAGGAAGAGGGAGAAGCAGGTACCCTGCTGAACAGAGAGCCTGATGTGGGGCTTGTTCCCAGGACCCCAAGATCATGACCTGAGAAAAAGGCAATGCTTAACTTACTGAGCCACAGAGGCACCCCTTAATTTTTTTTTTTTAAATTAGGTCTTTATTTAAATTCCAGTTAATTAACATACAATGTAATATTAGTTTCAGGAAGGCACATATTTTCTTAATATTTTCAAAGGAATATTAGAAAATGATCAAATCCTTTAATTTATAGAGAGGAAAACTGAGACATAGTAGAATTGTCAGTGTATGTACAGCAGATTAATGAAAATAAAATAATAAAGAGTGTACCCTATATAAACTCTCCTGTGTTTTACTCCTTCGTGCAATTTGTGTTGCCTTCAAACTTCCTGCCAATCAATTTGACATCTTTACAAACATTTTCTTAATATTACTTAACATATCTTTAATAGATTTTGAGTAAGAAGTGTCACAATATTGTAGAAAACTGGCATGGGATAGTCTTTTATTGTAACTTTCCTTTTTGACAGTGGTGTCCTAAAGATTATCAGTAATAGTTGTGAGAAAGGCTTAAACAATAATGTAGATATGAATTCAGTATTTGGGATTATTTGTGAAGTATAAAGCCATTGTCTATGTTTTCTTGACAGATGGTGAGATTTATTTATTTTTTATTTATTTTTATTTTTTATTTTTTTTAAAGATTTTATTTATTTGACAGAGAGAAACACAGTGAGAGGGAACACAAGCAGAGGGAAAGGGAGAAGGAGAGATAGGCTTCCTGCTGAGCCGGGAGCCCAATGCGGGCTGAGGCCAACGCTGGGATCATGACCTGACTCAAAGGTGGACACTTAACGACGGAGCCACCCAGCCACCGCAGATGGTGAGATTTAAAATATGATTTTCAACATGGAATTTAAGATATATTTTTTAAAACCACACACAAAGGCAGAAATGTCAAGGTTTCTGAAGTCAGTGAGAAGAGAATGATGGTATTTGCTTCTGGTAATACATAGCACCCTGGAACAAATTGGGAGTCCTGCATGTTTCTTATTCTGCAAAGCAACTCCAGGCCTAGAGGTTCTGGTCAATGTTTTTTTAACTACCTCTCAGGGGAAATATCAGAAAGGTCACAGCGGAAGGAAATGTTTCTCAATATCCACATTACATCCAACAGCCCTATTGATCCAGAAATTGGAGAATATATAGAGATAAAGATCACAAAACACACACAATACTGCCTTTTGATGCTACCCCCCAAGGGCGAACTATCAGGAAACTGAGTGGTTGAAAAGCGTAGGAACCTTGAAATAGGATATCCTCACCTGATACCATTTCACAATAAAGCACTGATTCACATTTTAAACCAAAGTAAGTGGAAAGATTGCACATCTTATAAAAGTCTGATTTTCAAGCAAACACAGTCATAATGCACAGTAAGAATAAATTATCCTTTTTTTTCTCTAGTTCATAATAGGATATATACTAAGGCCACAGAAATAATACTAAGATTCAGAGTTTTTGAAAGTATGATGAGGTGGCCCACATTTCAAATCTAATTGAAGTATTAATGTACATTTGATTTTTCTACCAGGTAAAGATTAATAATTCTTACCTAACTAAATTTAATTTGGATTAAATACTAATACATAATGGGCAACTGAGAAACATTCTCCTCCTCTCAATTAGTTAGGCCAACGATAATTTTCCTAAGCCTCATTTCAGTTCTAACAGTGACTATCTTATATTTAACTATTATCTACACATTCAGCAAAATTTTGTGTATCATCTCAATTTGACATATGTAAAATTAACTTTATTATATGTCCTTATAGTAAGCCAGCAAAGAATTGAAAACAATAAAGTTTGCTATAAACAAAATGCCAAAGACAGAGAAGCTACAAACCCAATAATATGATGACATTTTATAAACTCATAAAAAAGTACAATCATATATACATCCTTAATGACATGAAGGAAGCTTCACAATTTACTGATAATTCAAAATGAGAGACTGAAATTTTATTGCATAATGTCTTCAAATTCATTTTAAAATAGATATTTTTTCTATATACTATGCTGTTTCAGTGCATAGACAAAACATTAAATAAGATATTATAGATATCTTCTTTTTTTTAAATTTATTTATTTGAAAGACAAAGATCACAAGTAAGGAGAGAGGCAGGCAGAGAGAGAGGAAGGGAAGCAGGCTCCCTGATGAGCAGAGAGCCCCGTGTGGGGCTCGATCCCAGGACTCTGGGATCATAACCTGACCCAAAGGCAGAGGCTTTAACTCACTGAGCCACCCAGGCGCCCCTATAGATAACTTCTTGATAGCTGGCATACATAGTCTTATTACTTTCCACCTCAATAGTCCTCTATAGTAGAAATTTTTGTTCTTGCCCCATCTTTCTCTTTTTAATCTTGGGAAATTTTGAGGGTTTTATATTGCTCTTCTGAAACAGAACCGTTCTCTTGGGATTGCTGCGCCTAACTTGGGGTTACTATTGCAGCTGCACTGTTCCGAACTTGGATGCCGCTGTTCCATTAATATTAGTTCCTATGTGTTTCTCCATTTTCTGTCCTGTGGTTCTCATGATAAGGGTGCACAGCTGGGGGCTTTCAGTAACATCAACTCACAGATGATTCTGCTGCCTTTATTTCTGACCAGTCTACAGGAAAATAATAAAACATTTAACTACAGAAAAAGATAACATTGTTCCACAATGAGAGACACCAATGACTAAGGTAAAGGACAGAGAAAGGACAAAGCCTAACTAGTTCCTTCCCCACCCCCCTGCCCCCGCTGTCTTTCTTTTTTTCTAAAATATTTTAGGTAGCATATGGTAGCAGCTCTGGATTCTGGATTGGTTGTTTTGTTTTTGTTTTTGTTTTTTTGCACTGTATGATCCCATTTTTAAAAATTTTTAAATTAACATATAATGTATCATTTGTTTTGAGGTACAGATCTGTGAATCATCAGTCTTACACAATTCACAGCACTCACCATAGCACATACCCTCCCCAGTGTCCATCACCCAGACTCCCTATTCCTCCCTCCCACCCCCAGCAGCCCTCAGTTTGTTTCCTGAGATTGAGAGTATTTTATGATTTGTCTCCCTCTCTGGTCCCATCTGGATTAATTTTATTAATTTTATTATGTGTTTATAATTTTCCTGAACTTAGTCTATGAGAAATCTGTCCTACTCTGTGAGCTACTAATATCTCTGCTCCCTTTTTAATTAATTTGTTATTATTTCTTTTTAGCTTTCACTCCTAGGAGTTGCTCATGTATCTGCTTAGATTAGTGGTCAGCCGATCACTGAGCAAAAGTCATGTGTGAACACTGCAAGTGTGTAGGCCAATAGATCTGAGTGTGGGTTTTATAGAAATCCACGGGCCGGGAAGATCTCAATTGTGTTTCAAATTTAGCTTTCCTCTGTTCACTCATTTCCTCCCTGTGTGTGTCTATGATTCTCTAGTCAGTCAGAGATGTGTAGAGAGCCTTTTTTTTTTTTTTTTTTTTTAATTTCTGTATCTCTCTTCATTTCCAGGATTTCCATTAAATTTCTGGCTGGTCTCCTCTCCTAACCAGAACACTGAACTGAGGCTTCTAAAGTTTTTATCTTTCTCCCTCAAATTCCAACTAAGTTTGTTACTTTTACTGATAGTGCTACTGGACATGGATGAGATTTTGTCTTTTTTTTTTCTTTTATTTAAGTTAAAAAATATTTTATTTATTTATTCCAGAGATAGGGAGAATAGGGAGAAAGAGAAGGCATGCACAGAGTTGGGGTGGGGGGGAGAGCAGAGGAAGAAGGATAGGTGACACACTACTCAGTGTTCAATCCATGACCCTGAGATCATGGCTCAAGCTGAAACCAAGAGTTATATGCTCAACACACTGATCCACCCAGGCGCCCTGCTGTTCTTTCTTAAAGATGGCTACTGTCTATGAAAGCAGAGCTGCTGCATTACACTGCCAACCCTGAACTAGTAAATCAATTGCCAATGGTCCAAAATGTAACCATGAGGCATTTTGCAAAACTTTGACATACATGCTAATAAAACCATGCCCTATCAAAATTAATATCATTGGGCCAAAGTTATGCTAAAAGAAAGTGTATAGTTCTGAATGCTCAGATTTGAAAGGTGAATCCTTAAGATTTGTAATATATATTTCTGTTTTAGAAAGGTAGAAATGAACAAATTAAAAACAAATAAACACATAGAAGCAAATATATATTCAAGCAAAACAATGTTGAATTAGATACCAAGTGACAAATACAAAAAAAAAATTAAGAGCCAAAGTTATATTATTGAATAAATTAATACATGTGATAGTCTTCTACAGTGATTGGAGATTTCATAATATCATTCAATCATGCAAAAATAAAGATAACACAATATTGAAGTATCTGGGTGTTTCCTGGCTAGTTGTGGATTAGAAGTTGAGGATTAAGTGTAGAATTGAAGCTGAACATCTGGAATATTCTGTTTTCTAGGATAACTGGAAAAATGTAGCCAATGCAATTAAAATATAGATAATAGATTATAGAATGACTACTTGATTAGTGCCCATCAAATGGTTTTAATATAAATGTTTCATCTTATTTGCTGTGAATCTTATGATGAGTTTAGTTCATTAGACTCAAAAAGAAGGAGGCCAAGAAATGAGTGAAAGCTAACTAGTTTAGCATAAGGGGAAATAATTGGAATTCAATGAAACCAAATATCCCTGCATATAAAGTTATGCCTTGAACGTAAATTAAACTAATTAGCTAGAAAGAGTTAATGCAGCTTCCAAAGACACTGTTCTTAATAGCGAAGAACAGTTTATGAACTGAGTGACTCTGGGTCATAAAGCCTAAGAGCCTTAATGTAGTCTAACCCACACATCTTTTTTACAGTTTTGGATCTTAAGGCATGGAAAATTTGTAAGAGTTTCCAAAGTTCATACCAGTAGTTCTAGTAGCGTAATTCACCCAACTCAGCATCCATTCCATTACAGCATAATATTTTAAAGCCAGTTTAATAACATGTATTTAATTTATTCAAATGTAAACATCTTTAATATATAATTTAATATGTAATTTTCTAGAGGGTGCCTCCGTGGCTGAGTCAGTTAAGCATCTAGCTCTTGGTTTCAGCTCAAGTTGTGATCTCAGGGGCTGTGATATTGAGCCCGGTATTGGGCTCCAAGCTAAGTGCAGAGTCTGCTTGAAGATTCTCTCCCTCTGCCTCCCCCCCTCCCTCTCATGTGTTCTCTCTTTTTTGCTCTCTTAAATAATAAATATTTTTAAAGTCATTTTCCGATGTTAAAAACAGATCGGCTCTTACAGTTATTTGTGCTCCATTTATTTATACCATGTCGCTTTCTCATCTTTGATGTCTGAGAGAAAATACATGGTTTTTTTTTTTTAAAGATTTTATTTATTTATTTGACAGAGATTACAAGTAGGCAAGAGAGGCAGGCAGGGAGAGAGAGGAGGAAGCAGGCTCTCCGAGGAGCAGAGAGCCTGATGCGGGGCTCGATCCCAGGACCCCGGGATCATGACCTGAGCCGAAAGCAGAGGCTTTAACCCACTGAGCCACCCAAGCGCCCCGAAAATACATGTTTTTACTGGTTTTTATTATATTTACCTTTATAGGAAGAAATAAAAGTAGAACAGAAATCTATTTTTTTTCTCAAACTCTACTTGGAAATTATTATTAAATAATATCATATATTCTATAACATTTTGTATAATTGATTGATTTGTTTTAAAGCAGGTATTTTTAAAAAGTTAGTGAAATAGAATTTTAGTATTTTCTTATACTGGAAGCCTGGCTAAATCTAAATTCAAGTGTAAATATGATGAATGCCATAATATAGAAACCCTCTAATTAGGGTTACCATGTATTCTTACAAATTATTTTCCAAAAATGTGAGTCTGTATGAGTAAAATTATGGTTGCATGAAGGCTGCTACTCTACCTATGTTCTAACTTTCTATTAATGCATAAATTAAGATCAATTTTTTACCTATAGTTTTACCACTATTTTGTTAATTTTATCATGTATCTATGATATGCCTAAATTTATTTGATATTATGCTAGATTGTGAAGATATAATGAAGGCAAATATAGCTTCATCCCTCCAGGATATATATTCTAGTGGGAATTATTGTATTATCTGAATTCCTATATAAACCATATATTTGACATATGCTACCTATTTATTCTGTTGCTCTTGTCATAAATCTACCAATAGATTGTATGCATTCTCAGCAGAGTAACAATATGAATGGCCTTTATTATGTTGAGGTACATTCCATCTATACACAGTTTGTTTGAGAGTTTTTATCATAAATAGATAAACTGAATTTCTTAAATGATTCTTGTCCTTCAGTTGAGATGATTGATTGTTTTTTTATCCTTCATTTTGTTAATGTGATATACCACACTTATTGATTTGCAGATATTGAACTATCCTTTCATCCTTGGGATGAATCCCACTTGATCATGGTGAGTAATCCTTTTTGTAGAATTCAGTTCGCTAATATTTTGTTGAGGATTTTTGTATCTATGTTCGTCAGGGATATTAGCCTGTAATTTTCTTTCTTGGTGGTGTCTTAATCTGGTTTTGGTATCTGGGTAATGCTGGTCCCATAAAAAGGGTTTGGAAGCATTCCCAACTTTTTTTTTTTCTTTCTCTTTTTGGAAGGATTTAAGGAGGATAGGTGTTAAATCTTTTAATGTTTGGTAAAATTTACCTATGAAGGTGTCTGGTCCTGGAGTTTTGTTAATTGAGAATTTTTGATTACTGATTTAATCTCCTTACTAGAAATCTGTCTGTTTAGTAGTTGGGTTTTTTTGTTTTTTTTTTTATTTCTTCATGATTCAGTCTTGGGAGATTGGTATTTCTAGGAATTTATCCATTTCTTCTAAAAGGTTGTCCAATTTGTTGGTTTATATCTGATTGTAGTAGTCTTTTGTGATCCTTTGTCTTTCTTTGATGTCAGCTGTAACTTCTCTTTCATTTCTGACTTTATTTAAGCCTTCTTTCTATATATTTTTTCTGAGTCTCGGGTTTGTCAATTTTGTTTACCTTTTCAGAGGACCAGTTCTAGGTTTGATTGATCTTTTCTGTTGTCATTTTAGTCTCTGTATTATTTATTTCTGCTCTGATCTTTATTATTTCCCTACTGTTACTGACTTTGGGCTTCATTTGTTTTTCTTTTTCTTGTTACTGTAAGTGTAAAGTTAGATTGTTTGAGATTGTTCTTGTTTCTTGAGATAGGCTTGCATTGCTATAAATTTCCTTCTTAGAATTGCTTTTTTTGCATACCATTGATTTGGGTCTGTTGTATTTCTACTTTCAGTTGAAAGTATATGAAAGTATATTTCAATTTCTCCTTTGATTCCTTCATTGACCTATCATTTGTTTAGTAACATGTTGTTTATTTTCCATATATTTGTTATTTTTCCAGTTTTCTTCTTGTAACTGATTTTTAGTCTCATACTATTTTGGTCATAAAAGATCTTTAAAATGATTTCAGTCTTTTAAAATTTATTGATATTTGTTTTGTGGCCTAACATACACACTATCCTAGAGAATGTTCTGTGTGTACTTGAGAAGAATGCATATTCAGCTGCTTTTGGATAGTATGTTTTATATGTATCTATTAAGTCCATCTAGTCTAACATGCCATTTATGGCCAATGTTTCCTTGTTGATTTTTGGTCTGAATGATCTATTCTTTCAAGTAAGTGGGATTTTCCTTACTGTTATTGTATTGCTATCAACATTTCCTTTAGGTCTGTTAATATTTGCTTAATATATTTTGGTGCTCTTATGTTGGGTTATTAATGTTTTATCTTCTCATTGGATTGGCCCCATTATCATTGTGTAATACTCACTTTGTCTTTTATGAGAGTCTTTGTTTTAGAATCAATTTTGTCTAATATAAGTATAGCTACTCCAACTTTCTTTTGATTTCCATTTGTATTAAATATCTTTTTCCATCTCTTTATTCTCAGTCTGTGTGTGTTCTTATATCTGAAGTGGGTTTCTTATAGGCAGGCAATAGATAGGCTATTATTATTTTTATTCATTCACTGATTCTATATTTTAATGGAGAATATAGTCCATTTATGTATAAAGTAATTATTAATATGTATATACTTATTGCCATTTGTTTGCTTTGAAGTTTCTCTATGTTCCCTTTACCTTTCTCTGGCTTTTTTCTCTTATGATTTGATGATTTTCTATAGTGTTATAATGAGATTTCTTTCTCACTATGTTTTGTGTTTCTACTATAGTTTGTTTGTTTGGTTGGTTGTTATTTTGTTTTTGTTTTTTGCTTTTTGGTTACTACAAGGCTCACATACAACAACCTGCATGCAGAATAGTCCATTTTAGGTTATAACAAATTAAGTTTATGCATTCAAATTTCTAGAATTTAGTCTCCTCGCCAATGTTTTGTGGTTTTAATGTCATTTTTACATCTTTTCATGTATCTTGCCTCTCAGTCAAAGCTCCAGGACAAGTAAATAGGTCTTTCCACAGAAAGACTGGTGTTGTGTTTTTGTTTGCTCTCTGTGCAGTGCCCTGGAGGTGATAGCTTGTTGAAAACTTTATCTCTGATTGTTTTAGACTTTTGAGATGCTGAAATGAATACTTCTTGGATAGAAAAATGTGATGCTCAGTGTTCATCCCTTAGGTTGGCTATGTGTACAGCTTTGGTAGGGCATCAAGAATGGGATAGGGGTGGAGTGCTCTCCCTCCCCAATCTCTAGCAGTTTAGAAGGAGAGTGAAAAATTATGGTCCCCAACACTGGCCCTAGCAAGGCACATGGAGAATCCAAAAATGACGACAGTGCCTCAGCTCTTAAAGAAAGTTCGTAAGAGCTCCTGCTTCTTCAGCAGGAAATTTATGATTGGCAAATGAACCTCTTTTTCATATGATTTAGGCATTTTTCAAATTGTTGCTTTTGCTGTGGGCCCCAAGGTAAGCATATTTACACATGAATCCCTTAAGAGTGGTATTTCTGTTCCCTGTGGCCCTATGGTTCTCCTTGACATAAGCCCTATGTGTTAGAAAGCCAGGTATTTGAGCTTATCTCTCTGATGCAGGGTCCAAAGTTTGGTGTGCCTGATGTGGTGCATGAACCCCTCATTCCTCACAGTGAAACTGTATTTCTGAGATCTCTCCAAATGTAGGTTACTGCATCCAGGGTTGAGGTTTTGGTGAGATTGTGTCTCAGGCTCACCTAACTATCTCAATGCAGCTCTTTTCTCTTTCATTGTGGAAAAGGTATTCAGCTAGTTTTCAGGTTTTATTCAGAGAATTGTTGTATGTGTAAATGTAGTTTTGTTTTGTTCATGGGTGCAGGTAAGTTGAGGATCTCCTTATCTTACCATCTTGAACTTGAATATTTGTAGAGAAAATTATTTCAGACTAGAGCGGTCCCTGGAAGGGAATAGGAGAATGTTTTTTAAAAGACAGGCCTGGGGCGCCTGGGTGGCTCAGTTGGTTAAGTGACTGCCTTTGGCTCAGGTCATGATCCTGGAGTCCCGGGATCGAGCCCCACATCAGGTTCCCTGCTCAGCAGGGAGTCTGCTTCTCCCGCTGACCTCTCTCTCTCAAATAAATAAATACAAAATCTTAAAAAAAAAAGGGGGGGGCACCTGGGTGGCTAAGTGGGTTAAAGCCTCTGCCTTCTGCTCAGGTCATGATCCTAGGGTCCTGGGATCGAGCCCAGGTTATAATTATTTTCCTTTAAGAATATTATTGTTGAATTTTAGTAAAGCTATGCCAGCTTTTCCAGGTTCTATGACTGTAGTGCAATACATGTAATATTTAATATCAATAATAAAAATAATAAATTTGTCAACTCTTCGATGAAAGTAAAAATATCTACCTTAAATGCTTTGGAAAAAAACCATGGAAACTAAGGTCAAATTTGTAGAATGGTATATGAATAAATATAGCAGATATTTATGTCCACAAAATATATAAATTAAAACTATTGTTATGTACATATAGTGGTCTTAAAACAATCATCCTTGGTATTACACACAAAAACAAAATAAACTATTGGAAAACTAGAAGCTCAATCAACATTAATGTAAAAATAAATAAAATAACCATAGGATGTCCAAAAAAATTAAATATGTAAATGTAATCAGTAAAAAGATTGTAAATCAACATTTAAAACTTAAAAATAGAGATACAGGAGTGAAAGGCAAGATGGTGGAGGAGTAGCAGACTGAAATGACATCAGATCCCAGGACTTCAGCTAGATAAATATCAAACCATTCCAAACACCTACAAACTCAACAGGAGATAGAAGAGAAGCAATTCTAGGAGCAGAAAATTGACCAATTTCTGAAAGGTAGAATGTGCTGAGAACTGATTCCAAAGCGATGGGAAGAGAGACCACAGGAGGAGGGCCAGCTCCCAGCAAGTGGCAAAACAGTGGAGAACAAAATCAGAATTTTTAAAAGTCTGCTCCACTGATTGACATCACTCCAGAGGCTAAGCAAGGATGAAGCCCTCATGGGCACAGTGTGGTCTCAGGTCCCGTGGGGGTCACAGAAAGATCAGGTGTATCTGAGTGTGGCAGAGCTGCCAGGTATCAGAGTGGGGAAGCTGACTACAGAGATAGGGCTGAAGAATGAGCTTTCAGATCAGGGTTACCTTAAACCATGATCCGAGACACTGTCAGACCACTGTTCTTTGAGCAGGGAACACACCAGTGGCAGATCCAAGGAGACTCACCTTCCTCCTCCAGGAGGAGCAGTGCAGCAGGAATCTGCTGGGTTTGGAAGCTCCAAATGGAGCCATGCACCAGAGATAGAAATGCTTGGTCACAGGCCGGGTGAGCTTGGAGTGTGGCCAGAAACCAGGGAGACAGGAGTGATTGACCACTTATCTCTGAGAGCGCACTGAGGAGTGGGGCCCTCAGCTTTTGGCTCCTCCAGGCCAGAGATAGGGAGGCCATCATTTTCATTCCCATCCTGCAAAGATGTACAGAAAGCATCCAGGGAACAAGAGCTCCAAAAGGGAACCCAAGCAGATTACTTAGCCCAGTCCCTGGCAAGGGTGGTGCAATTCCACCACAGGCAAAGACATTTGAGAATCACTGCAATGGGCCCCTCCCACAGATCAGCAAGAATATCCAGGCAAGACCAAGATCACTGATCAAGGAGAACAGTAGAACTCCAGAGCTAGGGGAAAGCAACACATAGAATTCATGGCTTTTTCCTATGATAGCTTAGTCTTGCAAAGTTAAATTGATTTTTTAAATTTCATTTTTTTCTTATTCTATTTTGTTAACTCTTCCTCTTTCCTCTTTTAACATTTTTTAACTAGTTTGTCTTAAAAATAACACTCTAAAAAAGAAAAAAAAAAAAACCTTTTTAAACCTCCATTGTTATAGTCATATTTTATCCCTTCATTGTATTTAACTTTGTTTTTTGTATACACATAGTTTTCTTTTTAACTAAAAAATTTTGGGATACAATTTCTTCTAATAGATTGAAATATAACTAATCTAGTACATGGCTTTGTTCTAGTCTCCAGCCTGAACACATTCTCTCCTCTTTTTTTTTCCCCCAACCAATTTATCTTATCAATTCCTTTTTTTAGAATTTGTTGTTTAAATGTTCAACCTTACAGTCATATTCCATCACTTCATCGTGCTTACCGTTATTTCTGTACATATATAAGTTTTTTCTTTCTTTAAAATTTTGGGAGGTAGTTTCTTCTAAGAGACCAAAGTACACCCTAAATTAAGTAGGTGGCTCTATTCTATTCACCAGTTCACACCAGTATACACATATATGTATATATATGTATGCACATATATGTTTATAAAATAGATGTGTGTACATATATATACACATAATATATAAGATACATTATGCATAATATATGTATATACATACATATATATACAAAACATATATATATATATAGGTTTTGAATCTCTTCTGATTTGGTCAGCATACATTTTTCTGGGGTCTTTGCCACCCTTTTTGTATTTATTCTCTTGTTCATATAGTCTTATCTGGATGAAATGACAAGGTAGAAAAACTCACCACAAAATAAAAGAACAAGGGGCAATACCAATGGCTAGGAACTTAATCAATATGGACATTGGTAATATGTCAGAATTAAGTTCAGAATGACAATTCTCAAGGTGCTAGCTGGGCTCAAAAAAGGCATGGAAGATATTAGAGAAACCCTGTCTGGAAAAATAAAATTCCTTTCTGGAGAAATAAATGAAGTAAAATCTAACCAAGTTGAAATTTAAAAAGCTATTAATGAGGTGCAATAAAAAGTAGAGGCTCTTACTGCTCAGATAAATGAGGCAGAAGAGAGAATTAGTGATATAGAAGACCAAAGGACAGAGAATAAAGAAGCTGAGCAAAAGAGAGACAAACAGCTACTGGACCACGAGGGGGAATTCAAGATATAAGTGATACCATAAGATGAAATAATATTAGAATAATTGGGATTCCAGAAGAAGAAGAAGGAGAAAGAGGGGCAGAAGGTATATTGGAGTGAATTATAGTAGAGAATTTCCCCAATATGGCAAAGGGAACAAACATCAAAAGCCAGGAGGCACAGAGAATCCCCCTCAAAATCATAAAAATAAGTCCACAACCCATCATCTAATAGTAAAACTTAAAAGTCTTAGTGACAAAGAGAAAATCCTGGAAGCAGCTCAGGACCAGAAGTCCGTAACATAAAATAGTAGATATATTAGATTGGCAGCAAATATATCCACAGAGACTTGACAGGCCTGAAAGAACCTGGCATGATATATTCAGAGCACTAAATGAGAAAAGTATGCAGCCAAGAATACTATATCCAGCTAGGCTTTCATTGAAAATCGGAGATAAAAAAGCTTCCAGGACAAACAAAAATTAAAAGAATTTGGAAACACCAAACCAGCCCTACAGGAAATATTGTAAGGGGTACTCTAAGCAAAGATAGAGCCTAAAAGTAGTAGACCAGAAAGGAACAGAGACAATATACTGTAACAGTCACCTTATAGGCAATACAATGGCACTAAATTCACATCTTTCGATAGTTACCCTGAATGTAAATGGGCTAAATGCCCCAATTAAAAGTCGCAGGATATCAGATTGGATAAAAAATCAAAACCAATAGATAGGCTATCTAAAAGAAACTCACGTTAGACCCCAAGACACGTCCAGAATTAAAGTAAGGGGATGGAAAACAATTTGACATTCTAACGGACATCAAAAGAAAGCTGGGGTGACAATCCTTATATCAGATAAATTAGACTTTAAGCCAAAGATTATAATGAGATAAGGAAGGACACTATATCATAACTAAAGAGTCTGTCCAACGAGAAGATCTAACAATTTTAAATATCTATGCCCCTAACACTGGAGCAGCCAACTATATAAACCAATTAATAACAAAATCAAAGAAACACATTGACAATAATACAATAATAGTAGGGGACTTTAACACCCCCATCACTGAAATGGACAGATCACTCAAGCAAAAGATCAACAAGGAAATAAGGGTTTTAAATGACACACTGAACCAGATGGGATCACAGATATATTCAGAACATTCGATCCCAAAGCAACAGAATACACATTCTTTTTTAGTGCACATGGAACATTCTCCAGAATAGATCACATCCTGGGTCATAAATCAGGTCTCACCCAGTACCAAAAGATTGGGATCATTCCCTGCACATTTTCAGACCATAATGCTCTGAAGCTAGAACTCAATCATGAGGAAATTTAGAAATAACTCAAATATATGGAGAGTAAAGAGCATCCTGCTAAAGAACAAATGGGTCGACCTGGAAATTAAAGAAGAATTAAAACAATTCATGGAAACAAATGAAAATGAAAACACAACTGTTCAAAATCTGTGGGACACAGCAAAAGCAGTCCTGAGAGGAAAGTACATAGTGATACAAGCCTTTCTCAAGAAACAAGAAAGGTCTCAAATACACAACCTAACCCTACACCTGAAGGAACTGGAGAAAGAACAACAAAGAAAGCCTAAACCTAGCAGAAAAAGAGAAATCATAACGGTCAGAGCAGAAATCAATGAAATAGAAAAGAAAAGAACAATAGAACAAATCAATGAAACTAGGAGCTGGTTCTTTGAAAGAATTATTAAGATTGATAAACCCCTGTTCAGAGTTATCAAAAAGAAAAGAGAAAGGACCCAAATTAATATAATCATGAATGAAAAAGGAGAGATCACAACCAACACCAAAGAAACACAAACACTTTTAAGAACATATTACGCGCAACCACATGCCAGGGAATTTGACAATCTGGAAGAAATGGATGCATTCCTAGAGACATATAAACTACCACAACTGAACCAGGAAGAAATAGAAAACATGAACATATCCATACCCAATAAAGAAATCAAAGCAGCCATCAAAAATCTCCCAACAAATAAAAGCCCAGGACTAATGGCTTCCCAGGAAAATTCTATTAAACATTTAAAGAAGAATCAATACCTATTCTCCTGTAACTGTTCCAAAAAATAGAAATGGAAGTAAAACTTCCAAACTCATTTTATGAGGTTAGCATTACCTTGATCCTAGAACTAGACAAAGACCCCACAAAAAAGGAAGATTACAGAACAGTATCCTTGATGAACACAGATGTGAAAATTCTCACCTAAATACTAGCCAATAGGATTCAACAGTACATTAAAAGCATTATCCACCATGACCAAGTGGTATTTATTCATGGAATCCAAGGTTGGCTCAACATCCACAAATCAATCAATGTGATACAGTACATTAATAAAGAAAGAACAAGAGCCATATGGTACTCTCAATAGATCCTTAAAAAGCATTTGATAAAGTACAGCATCCTTTCTTGATCAAAGCTCTTTAAAGTGTAGGGATACAGGGTGCATACCTCAATATCATCAGGGCCACCTATGAAAAACCCACAGCAAATATCATTCTCAATGGAGAAAAATGAGACCTTTTCCCTTAAGGTCAAGAACACAGCAGGGATGCCCACTATCACTATTTCTATTCAACACAGTACTAGAAGTTCTAGCCTTGGCAATTAGACAGCAAAAAGAAATAAAAGGCATCCAAGTAGGCAGAGAAGAAGTCAAACTCTCACTCTTTGTAGATATGATACTTTATGTGGAAAACCCAAGACTCACTCCCAAACTTCTAAAACTCATACAGGAATTCAGTAAAGTGTCAGGATATAAAATCAATGCCCAGAAATCACGTGTACTTCTATACACCAACAGAAAGACAGAAGAAAGAGATATTAAGAGTCAATCCCATTTAATATTGCACCCAAAACCATAAGATACCTAGGAATAAACCTAACCAAAGAAGCAAAGAATGTTACTCAGAAAACTATAAAGTACTCATGAAAGAAACCAAGAATGACACAAAGAAATAGAAAAAATTCCATGCTCATGGATTGGAAGAAAAAATATTGTGAAAATGTCTACGCTACCTAAAACAATCTATGCATTTAATGCAATCCCTATCAAAATACCAACTTTTTTTTTCAAAGAAATGGAACAAATAATCCTACAACTTATGTGGAACCAGAAAAGACCTTGAATAGCCAGAGGAATGTTGAAAAAGAAAGCCAAAGTTGGTGGCATCACAATTCCAGACTTCAAGTTCTATTACAAAGCGGCAATCATCAAGAGAGTATGGTACTGGCACAAAAACAGACACATAGTTCAATGGAATAGAAAAGAGAGTCCAGAAATAGACCCTCAACTCTATGGTCAACTAATCATCAACAAAGTAGGAAAGAATGTCCAATGGAGGAAAAAAAAAATCTCTTCAACAAATGGTGTTGGGAAAATTGGACAGCCACATGCAGAAGAATGAAACTGGACCATTTCCTTACACCACACACAAAAAATAGACTCAAAATGGATGAAAGACCTCAATGGGGGATGGAATCCATCAAAATCCCTGAAGAGAATTCAGGCTGCAATCTCTTCGGCCTCAGCTGCAGGAACATCTTCCTAGAAATATCACCAAAGACAAGGGAAACAAGGGCAAAAATGAACTATTGGGACTTCATCAAGATCAAAAGCTTTTGCACAGCAAAGGAAACAGTCAGCAAAACCAAAAGACAACTGAGAGAATGGGAGAAAATATTCACAAACAACATATCAGATAAAGGGTTAGTATCCAAAATCTATAATGAACTTATCAAACTCAACACCCAAAGAACAAATAATCCAATCAAGAAATGGGCAGAGGACATGAACAGACATTTCTGCAAAGAAGACATCCAGATGGCCAACAGACACATGAAAAACTGTTCCACATCACTCAGCATCAGGGAAATACAAATCAAAACCTCAATGAGATATCACCTCACACCAGTCAGAATGGCTAAAATTGACAAGTCAGGAAACTGCATTGCTAGTGAGGGTGAGGGAAAGGGGAACACTTCTACACTGTTGGTAGGAATGCAAGCTGGTATAGCTACTCTGGAATAGAGCTACCCTACAACCCAGCAATTGCACTACTGGGTATTTACCCTAAAGATACAGATGTAGTAATCCAAAGTGGCATGTGCAACTGAATGTTTATAGCAGCAATGTCCACAATAGCCAAACTATGGAAAGAACCTAGATGCCCATCAACGGAAGAATGGATAAAGGAGAAGTGGTATATATATGCAATGAAATACTATGCAACCATCAAAAGAAATGAAATCTTGCCATTTGCAATGATGTGGATGGAACTAGAGGGTATTATGCAGAGCGAAATAAGTCAACCAGAGTAAGACAATTATCATATGATCTCCCTGATATGAGGATTTTGAAATGCAGAGTGATAGGATTTGTGGGGTAGGGAAAGAAAAAATGAAACAAGATAGATCTAGATTGTGACAAACCGTAAGAGAATCTCAAAAAACAAACTGAGGGTTGTTTTGGGGCGTGGGGGTAGGAAGAGTGTGATTGGGTTATGGACCTTGGGGAGGGTATGTGCTATGGTGAGTGCTGTAAAGTGTGTAAGCCTGATGATTCACAGACCTGTACACCTGGGGCAAATAATACATTATATGTTAATAAAAATCATTAATATAAAAATAGAGATATTAAATAATGTTAAAGAATATTGAACATGTTTGTAAACCTCTATGTAAAAATAGAGATATAAATAACGTTAAAGAATATTGAACATGTTTGTAAAACTTTATGTAAATTACTTGAAGATATACATCCCAAGGTAGAACACATTTCTTTATTAGTATACTTTTATGCAGTAAAAGAACACAAATCATATGTTTTGTGGTTCATTATACTATCTTTAGCAAATATAGTGGGGATTGTTGTTAATTATTTTAAGGAGTTTAAGGGTTTAGAATGGTCAATGATTAATTTTCAATATATGGGCACTTAAAAAGATATGGTCTTTTTAAATCATTGAATAATTTAAAATGTGTATATTTACTTAGAGACATTACATATATTATTCAGTTCTTTTTTTTTCTCCTTCCACTATTTTATTTTAGTGTTCTGATATAGATCATGAGTCTTGTATTTATTGTGCCTTTTTCCTTTTATTTGAATATTTTAACTTTGTGTATGTATTTTGCTCTTATTAAAATTGTTTAGCATATAAATAACATGTCAGTTATATCCCTATAGAATCAATTATATAACATTTGACAATTTGAATGTTTTATATGAACATTTTTTCTCCTTAAATCAACATTATGTGAAATTAAGAATCTCTATTCTCATACTTGAGTTTTTCTGGCTTACTTTTACTCACCCCTCTATTTTCTTCTATATGTACTTATGAAATTTCTAATTATAAAATTGCCTTTTCATTCTACTAAATGGATGTATCTCACTAAAAATGATTTAAGATGTATATTTAATAATGCTATTGTGTTGTTATTTTTTTCTTGGATGGTTAGTTTGATATATCCTTTATATTCTATCTTTGGTAGAATATTTCATATTCTGTCTTTGAGTGTGTTGTTCTTCCTGTCTTTCTTGTTTCACATTCCACTCATTATGGTTCACTGTATCTCTTCCCACCAGGCCTTCATTTTTCAGGGAGTTACTGGTGTTTGTTTTTCTACTTTTCTGTGTTCTCATGGCTTTGGAAAGTAGGCTCAGCTGGGCTGTTGGTAGTATAAATTGTTGGATTGCTCTCTACATTTTTTCAGTTACTGAATTGAAAGTACTGTGCAAGGATTTATTCTATTCGATAAAAGAGTGCTGGATAATCCCTCAATTCAGGATGGACTCCTGAGCCTTTGCCAATGCTAGAGGCAATTTGATATTTATATCCTCCTGTTGCCAACATATAACCAGAAACTGCTCTTCTCTTCTCACTAACTAAAGCAGACACAGATAGGGGGAAAAAAATACTATTTTTGGTTTCAATGACAACAGAAGACAATTACCTGGACCTTTGGAGGGAAATTTTGTTTTAATGCTATACTTTCATTAGGAGTTATTGTTATTTTTGTTTAATATTGTTTTATTTGTTATGTAATCAATATATCTGTATAATTTTATTACAGAAGATAGAGTAGGCTCTAATATAATGGACATGCTTCCAAGCATCAGTAGCTTAGCACAGCAAAGTATTATTTCCTATTCTTATCACAGTCTGATGCAGGCCTGCCCTTTCCTCTTTGGTGACTTGGGAACCAGGACATTCCATTCTGTAGCTGTAAATCTGGAACACCCAGACACCAAGGTCCCTGCGAAGGGCAAAAAGATACAGGGAAATATTGTGCAATGGGCCAATGCTTATGGGCCAAATCTGGAAGTGTTTTATATCACATATGTCTACATTCTACTAGTTAGAATTCAATCAGATGGTCTCCAACCTGCTGCAGGAAAGATTTGGAAGGTCAGATTTCTGTGTGCCCAAAAAGATAGTGGTTTGAATACATCTTATTATCTTTGACAGAACATTTGTGTTACCAAAGCATTTTATTCTACTTTCACACATAGAACATTCTCACCCCTACCTGGGAGAGAGCATATAAAGTCCCATCTGGTCACTGGTTACTGTTCAGAGTGTATGTCTCTAGGTGTAATCAGACCCAGATGTGACTCCCTTTAGTCTATAGACTAAATTTAAAAGGCAAATTATATTTCCCCCTCTAGCTCTAACACCCAATATGTGGTGATGGAACCAGGCACAGTACCCACACAGTAATTGCTCCCATCTGGTCTAAAGGCAAGGAAGAGGGGACATACAATATCAACTGGAAAACAACAATTTAAATCTCACCAGGAAGAGAATTTAATAGTTTCCTGCCTTACACTCTGGGGGTGAAGGACTCACCTTGATAAAACTCTGATTCTGCTCACTGAAGGAACAAACCTCTGGTCCATTTTTTGTGAACTCTGTCTCTGTCCTCTGAGAATTCTTTGTTCATTACTATCCTTGGTTATATCCGATCTGAGGAATGGAGACCCGTGTACTCCTTGAGGGGTATGTAATGAACGAGCTTTTCTTCCCCTGAAAGAAGGTTGTGCCCAATGCTTTAAAAAGTCTTGAAAGTTTAAAGTATTTTCTGGATAAACTGGTGGGGTTTTTTGGTAAGCTTGCAAAAACTTAATAAACTTCTGATCTGTTCTAGCCATCTAAAATTCCTTCCTGGGCACAGATATCAAGTATATTTACTTTCCTCCTTTCTGGCCCCTTGACCCTTTCATTCTCTTGCTAGCTTCTGGAAAAACACTAACAGCTATTTGAAAAAAAAAAAAAAAAAAAAAAAAAAAAAAAAAAAAAAAAAAAAAAAAAAAAAAAAAAAAAAAAAAAAAAGAAGAAGAAGAAAGAAAAGAAAAAAAAGATGGAGAGGGCATCTTTAATTTGATTTTTTTTCTGGGCCACATTTTTAAATCAAAATTCTTGTACTGGCCTCTTTCCATAAAACTTTTATAAAATTCTATTTCAGAAACGTCTTCCACTTTTGGAAAACCTTGAATTTTTAGAGATTCTCTTCTCATTCTTCTCAGGTCTTTAAAAAATTTGCCAATGGCTTCAAGCACATCTGCCTTCATTAAGCCTCTAAGGCTTGTTAGCATTAAGTCTGCCTCCAGCTGTATCATGGGTGGCTTTTAGATTTTCAGTCTCTTACATGTGTTATATTGTAGTTGTTACCTTGCTGCCTGATCATGAGAAATAATTCTTTGAGATATATTTGAAGTTTTTAATAGTGCAGCACCCTATCTATGTATAAATTTATATAGATCAGAATTTTCACTGATTAGAATAGACTAGACTTTCCTATGGTCATGAACTGCCCAGTCTTCGTATCTTAATTCATTAAAGTTTAATTTATCGACAACCTCATTTTTTCCACAGCTTCTCTGTCTTAAATGATTATTTTGTGACTTTTCCCTTCTTGTAGTTGTGCCACCTAACCCAGTGTTTTAAGGAGCCGTGGAAGGGAAAAAGGGAGCAGAAGCAGTATATACAATGTTTTCTAAAGGCCCACTGGTAAATGGCTGGTTTCATACTTATTATATCCCATTTCCAAAAACTTAGTTGCATGGCCTCCAACTTGACTTCAAAGAGACTTGGGAATGTGATTTTTCTGTGTTCCTAAGAGAATACCATGACGAATTCTCTGCCATGCCTGCATGTTGCTATAGTCAATTATCATTGGATGATCATAACAATTTTTGTAACCTTATTTGCTTTAACCTAAGTTAGTGAAAACAAAATCCTGTGCATTTTTTTAAATAAGACTTTGTGGTGGTCACTATTCGTCCATAAATGAGAAGATACATTTCCTATTATTGAAGTAAATTACATATCTGTATTCCTACATCAACTATCCATACGTCTTAACTCCATATTCCTTTAAAAAAAGTATGTGTTTTCATAATTTCCTTCCTTTCTTTCTTTCCTTTGGTTATTTGTTCACATTCATGCTTTTTTAAATAATAGTGACAATTATTATTATTATTATTATTATTTTTAACCTCACATTGCTTTTTGTAGAATAGGCAGCATCAGTACATAGACTTTATATTAGGGAGAATGAGCAAATCTATAGCTTTGCAAATCCTAAATAATCATTGACCTGTGTTAGAGAATATATATGGAATATAAAGTAAAGCAAAACATGAAAACAAGAATCTTATCACTTGTGTCTCATTAGATCTCATCCATTTTTTTCTCCTTATGACAGTTGTCAAGTGTAACTCTATTATTCTGCTCTTCATCCATGATAAAACCCACAAGGTTTATTCAACTTTACTTTTATCACAGGTCATCATCCCTCCTTCTAGTCTGGTTCTCTCTCTCCCTCTACCTGCTGCTCCCCATCCTTGTGCTCTTGCACTATCTCTCTCAAATTAAATGAATAAAATCTTTTTTTTTTCTTTTATCAGTTAATTTCTGTAACTATCCTCAAAAATATTTTTATGGCTGTTAGGGACCAAATTCATTGATATTCTTTCTTTAAAGTTTGACCCAACTGGGCTTAAAACTATGCTTTCTCTAACTAATTAAGACTGGCCAGTTCAGAAGTGTGGTCACTTAATTAGGTATCTGAGATAATGACCTCTTCTCATTGGTAGCTGTGAGATATTTCCACTGCTTGCATGACTTGTTAGCTAATTTTAAATATCTTCTATATCTGCAAGAATTGTCACTTTTCTTCTTGTCTTTGAGATTTTATCTGAAGATATTCACACATTAAAGGACATTAAGTAAGATTCTTTGAAGGTCAATGCATACTTTTTCCTAAATCTTTATTCTACCACACAAAAAAAATCTTATCACTTCTCTAACAATCTTATCACATAAGGTAACAAACACATTAAACTTTAAAACAAGATTGGTTATTGTCATATACTTAGTGACAACATCTTTAGGTAAAATTTTATTGTCTGTTGGGAGTTAAGGTGAGAGAAGAAGATCATATTCCTTTTTGGATCTAGAATATAAGTCTCTTATATTACTTTATATATTTTTAGTCAAGACATGAAACCTCTATTAATTTGATTTAAGGATCATAACAGGATGGTAAATACAGGTTGCTTATTCATCTTTTTTTTTAACTGTTGACATATATGGCAGATTTATCTGAATACTATTCAAATAATCCAGACTCAACTTATAACTTAGACATATTTTCTAAATGTAAGTGACACATTAGAATATCATTTGGGGTAAGTAATAACAAAATATAATTTAATTGGGCATTTTTTGTCATTTTCAGGCATAGCAATTTTTTAAAAAGTAATACCTTTGTGCTTTCTACATAACCCTAGGCAGGTTCTATGCTTACCTACTTTATAATCTCATAATAAAACCAACTGCTTTTTAGTTTGCTGAAACTGACTTCTTTCAATTAGAAGTATATTGTTTTGAATCTGTATGATTTCTTTCAAGTTTTAAAATATGACTACATGGCAATTCAGGTTTAGTATTATGATTTGTAAGATCCAATGTAAAATGGAAGTTTGAAGCTCCTTCAAAAAGTAGGAAAACACCAAGAAAAAATGTCATTAAAGGTCCAAAAATTGTATTTATTTCTTGCATCATCTCAGCTTGTAATGGTAATTTTTACTTACTAGTTAATGTTATTATAAGTAAAGAAAAAAATGTTTATATTGTGGCAATAATTTTGCCATTCATTATTATAGTACAATATGATTTTTAAATAGAATGAGTTTAATTCCATGATCAGTAGAAACTGCACATAACTATCTCAGCTTTTTTTTATTTCACTTCCTGGGAGATTCTGGGAATTTCACTTCCTGGGAACATTCTATTAGAACTTTCTATGTTTGATATACTGATGAGTTAGGAAAAAATGAAGGGGAAAGGAACCAAGCACAGGGCCACTTCTGAGTGTCCCTGGTGACACTGCATACTTTGCATATCCCTGAATGGAGAAATTAAAAACATAAATTGTGCAAATTATTTACATTGGTAGTATGAACAAATTTTCTCTTTCATTTTTAATACAGAGAATCTCATAAGTGAGTAAGTGGTGATAGTAATAGTAGTGAGGGTAGCATTGAATTCCTTGAAGAGTTTAGAAAACAAAAGGAGGGAAGGAAAAGGTTCATAAATATTTCCTAGGACTAATCTTGTCAAACACTTCATGTCTGAAGAATATTTCTAAAGCAAAAAGTTGACTTTAAATCAAATGGTTTTATAAATATGTGCCTCTTACTTTGGTGATTTTTAACTAATAGTGTAGAGGGCATGAATCTCATCCAATATACTTGGTCAGAAAAAATGGATTGTGTGTCTGAATTTAAATTCAATTTCAAAGACCATTTTCCACATTCTGAGCCATTTAATATTAATTTAGTGTCTCACATCTTTCTTTGGTTTTCTGTATAAGTTCTGGAGAACAAATAGTTCTCAGAGAGAGGAACAATCTAATCTGTGTTCATGGGATTATATTTCCTCTTGACATTCTTCTTCTGGACTCATGATAATTCACTTGTCCATGTCAGGAACTGCTGATTTTCTTTCTCTTCTCCTCTTTAGGCCTATGGTCTCTCTGCATTGTCTTTGGCACCTCTAATTGCATTGAATATTTTCTGAGGTATCTTTTTCTTTGGGGCTACCAGAAAATGTGTGATCATATCTCGGGCATCCCTGTCCAGGCAAACTGTGTAGATGCTCATTCTGTCATGTGACCACAAATAACTAGTATATTCCCCAGATTTACTCTGGGCTTCAGGGAACACTTACTCTGCTCTTCAGATGTCCCCTTACCTAGTTCTGTCACAGGATAGTCTCCACAGATCTACCACAGACCTACTATAGATTCATGCCTCTTCCCTGTATAGTTTTCTAGTTGCATCTAGACTTGGGCAGAAAATAACTTACATAACATGCCTTTTCTGTATCTTTTACCTTAAGTAAAAGTTAGGATTATAAAAGTCAGAATCCCCAAACTAACTCTTCTATAGACTTCCTTGTGTTCTTTTCCTAGGGCCATGGATGTGACATGCAGAGAGAAACATTCACAGACTACAAAGTATAGCGTAAAGAAGGAATAAAACAGTTGCTATCTAGAAATATTTATATACAAATAATTGCTCTGGAGCTTAGCTCTAAGAAATCAATGCAATGGAAAAAAATCCTTTGTTTTCTTTCATTTTTGTAAAGCAATCAGATAGAGGCGAGAGAAATTCAGCCAGTAAAATCACCAGATCATTCTCTTTACATGAAGAAAAATAATGTATGAAAGGTCTTCAGAGATAATATCATTTCTCTAAATTCAAAAAAATAAACATGGTGGAGTTCATTATGTGAAATCTAAATTGCAGATGATAATGGGCATAATAAGAGCATATTTCCAAAGACACAAATTTCTGTCACCTAAATTTAGAGGGTTTTTTTTCAAATTTTTATATCTATTATCAAATTATTCAAAAACAGTGCAGCAATTCTAGCATAAAATTACCTACAATAGCCTTGCTGTTAATACACATGACATATATACTTTGCAGTGGGGATATAAGTTCATCATGCCTTAACCTCTAGATGGGTAACTGGAGTGCATCTTTGGTCACCTCTAAGTGTGAATGATCTCTGTCTCTCTCTCTCCCCATTGGCTTCTCTCACTCTCACTGGGAATTAGATCAAGGAAGAGCCTCTAGCAGAGGTTCAGCCATCAACTCTTTAGAGGGTACAAGGACATCAGGCATCTCAGCAGCAAATCAGTGTGCCTTGAAGTTATTTTAAGTTTCCTCCCTACACCTTCTTCTTCCAACATATAGGATGAATCTTTTAAATTCAGTGTATCCTTCATGTCCCTAAAAGTGTTTGGATAGTCCCTTACTTGCCTGTTTTTGAAATACAGACATCAATTTTTTTTGTTGTTATTCTTTTCCCTCTCCAATCTGTCTTTATTATAGTGACTAGCTGTCTTTCAAGAACTCTTCTTTTCTCAAGATTAACAGCCTAGTCACAAAAATACTGGTGACTCCTTGTTGCTTACTGAATAGACTACATAAAACAGAGACCTTACGGAACAGAATTACTCTAGGAGAATTGATCCTGAATATAAAAAAATGTTGGAGTTTATTAATTGATTCATCATGGGTCTCCACAAAGAGGAATATATGAAAAATGCAGTAAGTTGATGATGTGGTTGGCTTAGGCTTTGGGGTGGAAGTTTACTGTGCTATTTTTTTTTCTGTCCCATTGGTACTGGGAAATGCAGATGCAATCTATGAATCCACATGGTTGTTAAACAGCATCTAGGGTAAGAGATTCCAAAGGTGAAATTGTTGGATTGTTCCATGGTTGCTTTTGTGCAGGTTCATATGGTAAAATACTAAGCAGAGTTTTTGGAAAATGTGGAAGGTTATTCCAAGGAAAGACTTGAAGCTATAGTTACACTATTTAAAGTTTTTTTTTTTTTAAGATATTTATTTGACAGAGAGACTTCACAAGTAGGTAGAGAGAGAGAGAGAGAGAGAGAGAGAAAGGCTCCCTGCTGAGCAGAGAGCCCGATGCAGGACTCAATCCCAGGACCCTGAGAATATGACCTGAACCAAAGGCAGCGGCTTAACCCACTGAGCCATCCAGGTGCCCCTATAGTTACACTATTTAAATTAGAAACAGAGATTTACATGGAAGAGATAAGTAACATATTTGAAGGAATTATGTTCACGTTACAACATGATTGGAAACATGACTTTTCTCTCCAACAAAAATTCCAAATCTTTATCCTTATCTTCTGACAATGGGCTTTTTCTATGGATATAAACCAAACAAAAAACAACAAATAGAAACATTGGATTATATAAGAAATATATTTCCTCTTTTGGAAGAATAAAAAGCAATTAGTTTATGATATATCAGAGATTTTATATAAAATCTACCATTACATAACCACTCTGAATTTTAGGGAATCATAAATACAATCCAAGTATTTTTTTCACCTAATTTATTTACACCTTATTTATCAGGTCCTTACTGAATCCTAGAGCTTTTCTGAAGATACATTCAATTTTCTTGCATTTTATCTCCCTGTAAACTACACATTCTACTATATGTTATGTTCAAAATGTCCATAGAACAACTGTGACTATTTATCACTCATGCTTTCAGAATGTTACTATTTTAGTCTTCTTTTTGTTTGCTTTGATTTGTTTTTCCTCCTTTTGAACATAAAGCCTTTTTGTTTGTTTGTTTGTTTAAGATAGAGAGTATAGGCAGGCAGAGTGGCAGGCAGAGGCAGAAGGAGAAGCAGGTTCCCAGCCAAGCAAGGAGCCAGATGTGGGACTTGATCCCATGATTCTGGGATCATGACCCGAGCTGAAGGCAGCCGTTTAAGCAACTGAGCCAGCCAGGCATCCCCCTGGTTAAAACATTATTTTGATGTCCTTGTTGCTCCATCCAAAACTCTGCTTTTTTTTTTTTCCTCCAAATATTTCAATAATCCTAAGAGGTTTCAATCTCAACTGAAAGGACACATTTCCAAAATTAGGTGGATTAATTTAGATTATTCTTCACTTGAATTCCATCTCTACTCCCCCTTTTACTTTTATGATTGCCCCTAAAAGGATCTTCTTCTAAACACCCAAAGGTCTTCTACCTCAAAAATATTAATTGTAAACACTCCACTCTCTCAACCCAGACACTGTTTTTCACAGTATCTCACATTCTCAATAACAATATTGTTGACTAATTGTCTTCTGAGATTTTAGTTATGTATGAATTTCTTTGGGATGTCAAATATAAGCATGCTGTTTCTCAATCCATATTTTCCACCCATTGGAAAAGTATATCTTTATCAATCATTATGAAAGTCTATAATTATATTAATTAACTTCAAGGGTATTTTCGTACAGTGACATAAGGATCAATGCAATATTCTAGGTAGTTATTTTGAACTAATTTGATGCCTGAATTTGTTATTTAACTAAAAAAGGTAATGCCTTAAATGTCCCTTGATTTAACAGAAGTAATGGTGTCATTTGATTATCTGAGAATGAGAGTTTCCTTGTCTCTCTGAGATTTATCCTTCACTGCCTGAAATATTTGAATTTGTTTTAAAATTCAGTTCTAGATATAAAAACCTGACTGCAAGTTTCTGAATGAAAAGAACAATGAAGTCTGTTACCCTCTCTTCATACAACACAACTTCTATATTTAGCCAAAGCTTACCTGTCAATCTGTAAAAATATGTAAAAAAAATTATTATATATTTCAGGATGAAATATATATATATATGTATATATATATATAATCTCAGTACCCCAAGTGGGTTGCTGTTTCTAGAATTTTATAAAATGAAATAATACAGTATGTACTCTTTTGTGTACAATTTCTCTTAGTATAATGGTTCTAAAAATCTTCCATGATATCATGTTCACCAACCCATATTTTATTTTATTTTTAATTGCTTTGTGTGTGTGTGTGTGCGCACATGTGTGTAATTCATTTTGAGGTTTTGTCTATTGTAAGTCAACTTGCTACAAATATTTGTCTATAAATCTTTGCATGAATCTATTTTTCATCTGTCTTGGCTGAACACTTCAGCATAGAATGTCAAAATTAAAGGGTAGATTAATATGTAAATCATTGGTAAACTGACAAATAGTTTTCCAAAGAGGTAATGCTTACATCTCCACCTTCCTCCCCAGAGTATATGAAAGTTACAGTTCTTTAGCATTGTTAATACGTGATATTTCCAGTCTATTAATTTGGTACATATAAAAGTTATTAAATAATATATTATTGTTTGAATTTGCTTGACAAATAATGTTTTCATGTATATATTTGTCCATTCATGAATCTCAGTTTGTGAAATATCTGTTCATATGTCTCCGCTGTTTGGTGGGAAAGCGGGGAGGCTTTTTGTTATTTTCTTTTTTTTTTTTTTTTAAGATTTTATTTATTTATTTGTCAGAGAGAGAGGGAGAGAGAGAGAGCAAGCACAGGCAGGCAGAGTGGCAGGCAGAGGCAGAGAGAGAAGCAGGTTCCCTGCCGAGCAAGGAGCCTGATGTGGGACTCGATCCCAGGATGCTGGGATCATGACCTGAGCCGAAGGCAGCCGCTTAACCAACTGAACCACCCAGGCATCCCTGTTATTTCCATTTTAAGTCATAATAGTTGTTCATATATGCTGGATCCCAAACTTTGCCAGACGTAAGTATTGCAAATATTTTTACTGATTCCGTGGATTGCTTTTTTACGTTTATAACTATGAAATTTAATAAATAATATGAAAGAACAATTTATTGATTATTGTATTTTTGTTATGATCAATAAATAAAATCATTATTTTGGGGCATCTGGGTGGTTCAGTGAGTTAAGCCTCCACCTTCGACTCAGGTCATGATCCCAGGGTCCTCAGATCCAGCCCCGCTTCAGGCTCTCTGCTCAGTGGCGAGCCTACACCCCTCTCCCCCTCTGTCTACCTCTCTGCCTCTTTGTGATCTCTCTCTGTGTCAAATAAATTTTTAAAAAATCTTTAAAAATTTTAAAAAATCATTATTTATCCATCATTTAAACCATTTTATCATATATTTTCTTCTTGGAGATTCATATTTTTAAATTTTACCTTTAGGCTTATAATCCATTTCAAGTTATTTTTTTTCTGTATGGTGCTAACATTTTTGTTTGTTTGTTTTTGTTTTACATAGGAATATACAGTTCTTCACGCACCATTTGTTTAAAACACCTTTCTGTCCTCATTGAATTGACTCAATATATCTGTGTCCATCTGTTTGGAGACTGCTTTTCTACTGTATTGATCAAAATGTCAAACCTTGTGACAACTGCTATTGTCTTGGTAACTATAGTAAACCTTGAAATCGAACACTGTACTTTTGCAAACAAAATTGTGAGGTTTTAAAAATTGGTTTTGGTTATTCTAAGCCAGCTGTATTTCAAAATAAAATGTACAGTCAACTTATCAATGAAAAAAATGCCATCTTAAGAGATACATAGTCTTTCTAATCCTTGAAAGTCTCTATTCATTTAAGTATCCTTTAGTTACTATCAGCATTTTTTATAGTGTTCAGTAAAGAAGTCCATACAAATTTTAATAAATTATTTCTAAGAATTTTATTTTTTTGTAACTATTATAAGTGGAATTAAAAAAACTCATTTTCAAATGGTTTGTTGCTAGTCTGTATATAAGCACAAATGATATGCTTCTTAACTTTGACTTCTATAATCCTACAAAATGAAATATTTTGGGAAGGATGTTTAAGCTTTTCTACAGATGGACACATCATCTGCAAATAGATGCATTTTTCTTTCTTTCTGACATCTATTTCAGCAACTTTTTTTATTTTACTGTAATTATTATCATCAATAGCATAGTTTAAATATAAAGTGACAAAAAGCATTCTTGATTTTTTTCCTTCTTTCAAAGTATAAATATTCAATAATTCCATGTTAAGTATGATTTCTGCTATATATTTCATATACTATAAGGGCAACTTAATTTTAAATGTTAATTCTGTACCATACAATTTTTCAAAATCTGTTCATTGTTTTTATTTTTATTGATTATTTTAGTTTGTAAAACAATATGTGGCCTCTACAATAGGAATATTTCTATCTCTTTTGTCTATTTTATCATAATCACTTACTCATGTAACATTCCATTGGCTAATAATTCTACCCAAATATTGCAAGGTTGTAATATGCTTGTAATGTCCTTAAATTAATTATTTAATAAGATACTGCCTCCTGTGATGGAGTGCATGCATGCACATTCTTACATTTATTTTAAAAGATATCTAGCAGTTCATTTCCAAGGAATTTTTTAAAATGTATGATGGGTATGGAATTTTCTCAAATGCCCTCATTTTAACTCTTAATTTAATAATGATTCTTACACTTACCTCTACCAATATTATTAAAAGTTTAGGTGGACTTTCATATATTACCATGCATTTCTAACATCTATAATAGAATTTTTGAATCATTATTTATAAATAAAATTGATTAGTAATATTATAGATTTGGTGACAATATTTGTAGGTTTCAGGAATCCATATTTAATGTGCTTCATGAAATAATTTTGTAAGTTTCCTTTATACTCTGAAATAATTTAAGTGTTGCACTGAAATCATCATATCTTTTTTTAAAAGATTTATTTATTTATTTGAGAGAGAGAAAGAGTGCATGCACAAGCGCACATTGGAGCAAGGGGGAGTTGAGGAGGGAAAGGGAGAGAAAATCTTAAGCAGATTCCGCTCAGACGGCTGAGACTGATATAAGAGCTTGATCCCACAACAGGGAGATCATGACTTGTGCCAAATTCAAACTTTGGGAGCTCAACCGACTGCACCACCTAGGTAACTCCATCATATGTTTATAGATTTAATATGATTCCTGTGTGAAACAATCTGGAAGAAAGTATTTTGTGGAAGCTTTTTATATAGTGAACAAATCGTAAGTAGTTTTTTAGAGCATTTCTTTTCTGAGGTCAATATAGTGAGTTACATTTCTTTAATTTTCCAAAAACAGTTAAAATCCAATTGAGTTTTATATTTTTTTTAAAGAGGTATGTAAACTTTTTAAAAATTTCATGCAATTGTGCCTTCTTTAATTTGAATTAGATTATGTAGTACCTGGAGCTTTGATTGATGTTGCAAGAAACTAGCTGTTAAAATGTATTTTTATTCATTACATTCTACATCCTAAATTGATTAACTTTTGCTTATACATTCTTTCTGCTGCCTTTGTGTTGACATTAATTTTCCTCATATATTCTGAAATGTGTCCTAATTCCTTTACTAGGATTTTATATTTATATGTATTTTTAAAATATTTTATTTATTTATTTGAGATAGAGCAAGTGAGAGAGAGAACACAAGTAGGGGGAGAGGCAGAGGGAGAAGGAGAAGCAGGCTCTTCACTGAGCAGGGAGCATGATGCAGAGCCCCATCCCGGGACCCTGAGATCATGACTTGAGCTAAAGGTAGATGCTTAACCAACTACGCCACCAGGCACCCTCATTTTATATTTATATTTATTTATGATATGTATATGATATAATATTCCTATTTTAACTGCTCTATCAGATTCACCATATGTCATAATTTTCAAGAAATTCTGAAATTTTATTTTTTCCCATTGACCAAAAAACATCCTATAAGTGTTAAAAATAATATTACAGTATTATTTATAAGTTGTTATTATTTTTTTAACTTGGGGAAGAACTTTATATTGAAATATTTTAGTGTTATTTAGGGATATTGAAAAATACAGGTTTTGAGATCTGTGTTATTTTTCCTTGAGGCAAATTCTTCCTTATCTCTAATGTCATAGCTCCACTTCAGTGTATGGCTATGTGTATTTTGGAATATAGTGTTTCAATGGAAGGGGAAAATTACCATTGATTATAAAAAGTTATATAAAATATAAATAAAATCCTGCTTGCTCATAAATGGCCATATTAAACATCAGCTCAATGTGAATGAACATTGAATCATAGAAGGTATTACTTTTACAATATCTAATGTGGAAGGACTGAGTTTTTATACTCAAATCTTTATCAATAAATTTATAATACATTAATTATATATAATAATACATTTATAATAATAAATGTTAAATAGGAAACAAGTAATTTATCCTAAACAAAGGGCAATACAAATATGCCATCATCTTTCTACTGGGTTTTTTTTTGCACATTACTTTTCCACAAAATCATTTTTAATCTTTAATTAGGTAAAAAAGAAACCATAAATAAATTACATATATAGCATATGGCCAGTTTTTTATTAAGAAATTGAAAACTAAAACTATATGAGATGGCACTTTATACACATTACATGTCTAAAATTAACTGCTTGACACAACCATGCATTGGCAAGGATGTGAGATGACTAAAATTCTCCTAAATTCCTAGTAGAATGTTAAATAGTATAAAATTTTTACTATTTATTTTTAATACAATGTTAAAAAGCATAATTTTGCAAAATTCTTCAGCATTGTCTTAAAATGTTAAATGTACATCTACCATATAATCCGACATTTGCTTACGTAGGTATTTAGCCAAGAGAAATAAAAACATATGTCCACAAAAAAAAATGCATACAAATATTCACAGTGACTTTATTCATAATAGTAAAGACTTAAAAACAACTTGAGTACCTGTCAAATGTTGAATGGTTAAGCAAATTACAATCATATAGATGGGATAGTAGTGATAAAAAAAGAATGAACTACTCATGCATACAGTGACATGACTGAATTTAAAATCATTTTGCTTAGTGAAGGAAGTCAGGAAAAACAGAGCAATTTGTGTCAGAAAAAAAATAGTAATATAAGTGGAAACCAGTCTATGGTGACATCAGTGGTTACTTGGGCAAAAATTGGAGGAACAAAGGGAAATGAGAAAACTTTTGGGGTCTTGAAAGTTTGCCATATCTCGACTGTGGAACTACCTACTATATGTGAAGTCCAACTTCTCTTTCCTCACTTAATGTGAATTTCTAATTTTATAATGAGTCATTACTTACTAGGAAGGATTTTGTTGAGTAGGTGTTCCATGTGCTGAACAGTCCACAACTCAAGGTTTCAAGGGGACTATTTTCATTGCCCTACAATGTAAAACTACTACACTTTTCTCTCTGTAATCTTGCTCAAAGGTAATTTTCAGCCAAATATTTACCAAACTCCCATGAGAGCACCTTCCCAGTTTTATAAGGCTTCTGAAGAAACAAAATAAAATTTATGAATACAGGTTCATTTCTTTTTTTTTCCATTTCAAATATATTCTTGGTATTCTGATTCAAGAGCTTCCATTCTAATTCGATCAGATCCTTCAAACTCAGCTCTAGTTAAGCTAATGTGAGTGATAATTACTGTAATTTTAAAAATTTTATTACTTCCCAAGCCTACTAAACATGAACATATTTAGAGTTATAGAAAAATAAATTTGTAATGACTAATCAGTTACAATTATGAGCAATTTCTCATAGATCTTTCAATATGAGCAGTAGAAATTCTTTCATTTTAGGTGTAGATTAACTACATGAGGTCATGAAGAAGCCTCTGGTTTCTGAGTCTAGGGTTATAGCATCATATTAAAGCACATTATGTGGGGCCTTTGGCTCATTAATGGTATTATCTGCATAATGTGCATATTGATCTGTCAGCTGGATGGATGAATTTTCAGGAGGATTATATGGTGATCTCAGTTGTAGAGAACCTAGGGAAACAGAATCAGTGATAATAAAGCTGAATTTTATTGTGAAAATTCAGGATATCCACAGTAGCCTTTGGTATTAGATGTGGGCATATACATTGTATGTGAGTGTTTCTGCTTTATTCTGGTTCTCAGTCTCACATATAAGGAAGAAGCAGTAAAGTTAATGTATGAATGAACTGAACGAAACATAATAGAGAACAATATGGCCTGTAGCAAATCAGAGAACTGATGCTTTTTTAATGACATTCTTATTTATTGTTTCTATCAAAACTGTGTAGATTGGATTCAGTCCGCAGTGCATCAGGTTGCAAACTCTATTGCTCTGCCATAATGAGAAATGAAAAAATGCCTAATTCTATCACAAATGTATAATGTATTAGGTAAACAGTGCCCTCTCCTATGTCCCCACAAAAAATTGTAGTGAGCAACTGGGTCTTTATGGTCTGATTTTGTCTCCAGTCAGCACAAAGGTTTATTATTATTAATATATTCATTTGTCTTAATTTAAAAATTCAGTCATCTGTTATCTATCAGAAAATAACTGTGATATGATAGAAGACCACAGGGAATTATAATAATTTCTTTTGTAATTGTGATAAGAACATGAGACATGCCAACCTCTGCATCACCTTCTTTCTTCCCTCCTTCCTCCCTTTTTTCATTCCCTAAGGACCCTCTCTCATTTCTTGCAGTCCAGCCATTAATCTGGAGGCAAGGATGGGTTTGCTATTGATCCTTTGGCCACTTTTTTAAAAATTACATTTTGTAATGTGGTTCTTCTAACCTTTCTCTGACCTCTGTGTTTTGTCTCTTGAAATGTTGAGGGTACCAAAAACCTGGTGCTGTTCTGTGTCTCATTTTGGAGGATGAAAAAGGGACTAGCTTCAGGTGAGGAACTAAGTTGTTAGTTTAGAAATACAGCAATTGTGTGTACATGCCTTAGAGAGCTCATAATTGATCTTTTGATGCCATTTCTGTTATATTTCACAATTAATCTTGGTTCTGAAAGTGCAAATAAATTCATTAACAACCACCACCAACAAAAACAAATAAAAAAAAAACACATGAGCTGGATCATTTTAAAATAAGTAATACAGTATTATTAGCTATAGACACAAGTTGTACACAGATCTCTTGAACTTATTCATCATGTATAACTGAAACATACTCATCAAATAATAACTCCTTATTTTCCCCTACCCTAGCCCCTGGCAACACTACTCTATTCTCTGGTTCTATGAGTTTGACTATCGTAAATACCTCATGGAGGGGAATCGTGCATTATTTGTGTCCCTCTGTGACTGGCTCATTGCCTTAACATAATGTCATCAGGTTAATCTATGTTGCTGCGTATGGTAAAATTTCCTTACTTTTTATGCCAATAAAATTAATAATAAAAATACAATAATATTCTATTGTATGTATATACCAAATGTTCTTTATCTATCCACGGAAATTTAGGTTGTTTGCATACCTTTGCTATTGTGAATAAAGCTTCAATGAGCACAGGAATATAAATATCACTTAAAGCTTCTGATTTCAATATTTTGGATATATTCCTGTAAATAGAATTGCTAGATCATAATAGTTCTATTTTTAATTTTTGAGGATTCTCAAAATGTTTTCCATAATGGAAATGGAAATGCCAAATGGCTCCACCAATTGGCAATTGACAATTCCTAGCAACAGCATACAAGGCTTTTCTTTTCTTCCTTCACATTTTTGTCAACTCTTGTTACCTTATGTTTTTTTGGTATGGCCACCCTGACAGGTATAAGATGATTTCCTGACTTGTTTTATATTTCCGTGATGATGAGTGATATGGAATATCTCTTCTTTTATCTATTGGCCATTTGTGTATCTTATTTGGAGAAATGTCTTTCCAAGTCCTTTACACATTTTTATATGTTTATTTGTATTTTTTAATTGAATTCCAAGAGTTCCTTACATACTATGGGTTTAAACCTCTTTTATTAGATACATGGCTTGCAAATATTTTCTCCCATTCTATAGTTTGCCTTTTAACTCCCCTTTGCTGTGGAGAAGTATTTTTAGTTTGATATAGTCCCGCTTTTTTTCTGATGTAGTTTTTTCACTTTTTTTTAATGTAGTTCCACTTTCTTTTTCCTTTGTTGTCTGTGATTTTGATGTCCTATCAAAAAATTGTTGCCAAGATCAATAGCAGAAGTTCCTCCCCCATTTCTTTTATGAGTTTCAGGGTTTCTAGTCTAACATTCATAAATATTTAATTCATTTTAAATTGATTTTTATGTGTATAGTGTGAGATTAGGGTCCACTTTTATTCTTTAGCATGTGGATATCTAGTTTCCTCAATACCATTTGTTGAAGAGACTATCCTTTCCCCCATATGTTTGATTGATAAGCTTGTTGAAGATATATATGGTTATTTCTGTGCTCTCTCTTCTGTTCCATTGGTCTGTAATTGTGTTTTAATGCCAATATTATATTATTTTGATTACAGTAGTTTTGTAATCGATTTTGAAATGAAACATGATACTTCCAACTTTGTTGTTCTTTCTCAAGTTTGTCTTGCCTATTTTAGGTCTTGTCTTTTCTAGTTCTATATGAATTTTAGGATTAAAAATTATTTTAAAAAATTCTGGCAAAAGACTTGAATTGATTTATCTCCACAGAAGACACACAAAGTACAAAATATACATGAAAATATACTTTAAAACATTATTAGGGAAAAGCAGATCCAGACTACCATGAGATATCACCTCATTTCTTTGAGGATGGCTATTGTAAAAAAGAAGTGTTGGAGAAGATTGGAAGTTAGAAGTGGTGGAGAAATTAGAACTCTTGGACACTATTGCTGAGAATGTAAAATGGTGCAGCAGCTATGGAAAACATTATGATGATTACTCAAAAAAATTAAAATGGAACTAACACAATCCAGCAGTTCTAGTTCTGGAAATATATCCAAAAGAATTTAAAACAGGACTTTGAAGAGTTATAAACACTCCCATGTTTATTGTAGCATTCCACAATAGGCTGGATATGGAAACCACCCAAGATGAAAGGGTAAAGAAGATATGGTAGATAAATATGATGGATTATTATTTAACCTTGGAAATAATAATAATATTATTTAACCCTGGAAATAAAGGAAATTCTGCCACTTGCAACAGCACGGGTGAATGTTGAGGACATTTCCTAAGCTGGTCACAGAAGACAGACTACATGATTCTAGTTATACAAAGGATCTAAAATAATCAAATTGACAGAAACAGATTAGTTATACTTGCCAGGGACTGAGGGGTGAGGAAATGGGGAATTTTTCAATATGTATATAGTTTTCATTATGCTAGAGGAGCAATTTCTAGATATTTGCTGTACTACACAGTGTTTTAGAATTAAAATATAATATTCACTTCTAAATTTGTTAAGAGGGTAAATTCCACTTAGTGTTCTTACCACAAAAACAAAGCAAGGGGCGCCTGGGTGGCCCAGTGGGTTAAGCCGCTGCCTTCGGCTCAGGTCATGATCTCGGGGTCCTGAGATCAAGTCCTGCATCGGGCTCTCTGCTCAGCAGGGAGCCTGCTTCCTCCTCTCTCTCTGCCTGCCTCTCTGCCTACTTGTGATCTCTCTCTGTCAATTAAATAAATAAAATATAAAAACAAACAAACAAAAAAAAACAAAGCAAAATCAAAATCAGAAATTCAAGGAAACTTTGGGGCTGTTAATATGTCTACTACCTTGATGCTGGTGATGATACCATGCGTGTTTGCATATGTTCAAACTCATCAAATTGTATACATTAAATATGTGCAGTTCTTTGTATGTTAATTATACCTCATAAAGCTTTTAAAAATAATTATCTAGAAAGTTTTACTTATCATATTTTAATAACATATATATAAATAAAAGAGCTTGATATAGTCTAGGATATAGGAAAAATTTAGTGTATTAAATATATTTTTACCTTTCTTCTTTATAAATACATGCTGTTTTTGAGAAAATGGAAATTTGAATTATAATCAAACAGCCTCCAATTACATTTGACTTCCACCTTCTAAAAACAACTGAACTTTGTTTTAGGACAAATATATCTCTACTGCTCAGCAGTATGTGGTTATTTTATTTTTAGCTCTAGTAAAATGGCTTTGTTTAATTGCCTTGAGTCTTATAAATTTCAAGAAAAATATTGTCATTCATGCTGTGCTCTTTCTTTTAAAATAATTCAGAACTGACTGAGTATTTTGGCAATCTATTCATTATATTGGACAATAAAGCACATGGGTTAACATTTTAAAATGTCAGATACTTTTGCTTAATTGAAGTGGTTTCTTCCACGATGTTAGTATGAAATATCAATAAATGAGAAATACAATTTTGACCTTCCAAATGGTCAAATTAACATTTAAAATAAATCTATACATATTGAGACACAACTTACTTTTTTTGCAAATATTACATTACTTATTAACTCATGGAAGATTAAAAAATCATATTGAGAGGACAAAATAAAAATAAACATCACTCATTTTGTACTTCAACATTGAAATATCAATTTCTAAATTACTTTTCAACATATAGCTATATACTTAGCAGCCATAAAGAATGTTTAATCAATATGTCATTGAAAAATAGTCACTGATTTGTTAATACTAAACAATCATATGGCATTTATTATTGTCAGTCACTGCTCTAAGTACTTCAGCAATACTAATTCATTTTTTCATCTTACTACAACTCTTTGAGGGAGTTATTCCTTATTATTGTCACATTTTAGATGTGGAAACTAATACATGCCATGTTTAAATAGCTAACATACACCAGTAGCGAATGATAGAATTGAGTTTTATCCTTTCATCTTGGCAACACTGAATTGCCACATGTATATGAGTTTTAGCACAATTTTATTGAGGATCTTTAATCTCTGCCAATAAACTCACACACATGTATATAATCACAGGTATATATGTATACATGTGAGCATATATATGAATCAATTAATTTTTTCTGTATTTCTTGATTTTACTACTACACAACAAATAGACTTTAATTTTTATAGTCGTTCACTATGTTGCCTCTCTCTCCTCAATTCTAAAATACCTCAAGTGTAAAGGTGAGAAATAAATAAAAATGAGGTTGTGGTCATTCTATTTGAGCCAATATCTTATTTAATTCTAAATTCAATTCTGTGTTTTCCAACTAGGTAAAGATATACATTCTTGTTTTTATATTTTAACACAATTATAATTGTATCCAATTATATATCTGTTATTTATAGCAAATACTTGCTAGCAGATGCATTGTCCTTCATTAATCTGAGGTGTTCATTACAGTGCAAACTGTATTGTAAAAATATCCTATCATCATTGCCTATAACAATTCATGACCAATTGCAGTCCTTATCTGTATTTTAGTTAAGGACATATAATTTATCAAGAGAAGTATGGAAATCTTATTTTATAAAGTATCTTTTGATAACCCACAGTAATTAATAATCTAAAAAAATGAAAACTTAATCCCAAAACTTCTAAAATCTCATGTTTTGTTAGTTCACACCAATGAGCTTGAGCTAAATAAATATAAGGTGTGTGTTTTTCTTTTTTTTTTTTTAATTTCAAAAGTGAATCACTGTTAATGCTTTTTAAAACTTTTTTCATACAATTTACATTTTATTGTATTTTTTTATTTATTTCTTTACAGCCTAACAGAATTCATTGTTTATGCACCACACCCAGTGTTCCATGCAATATGTGCCCTCCATAATACCCACCACCTGGCTCCCCCAACAACCCACCCCCCGCCCCTTCAAAACCCTCAGATTGCTTTTCAGAGCCCATAGTCTCTCATGGTTCATCTCCCCCTCCAATTTCCCTCAACTCCCTTCTCCTCTCCATCTCCCCATGTCTTCCATGTTATTTGTTATGCTCCACAAATAAGTGAAACCATATGATAATTGACTCTCTCTGCTTGACTTATTTCACTCAGCAAAATCTCTTCCAGTCCAGTCCATGTTTATACAAAAGTTGGTTATTCATCCTTTCTGATGAAGGCATAATACTCCATAGTGTATATGGACCACATCTTCATTATCCATTTGTCCGTTGAAGGGCATCTTGGTTCTTTCCACAATTTGGTGACTGTGGCCATTGCTGCTATAAACATTGGGGTACAGATGGCCCTTCTTTTCACCACATCAGTATCTTTGGGGTAAATACCCAGTAGTACAATTGCAGGGTCATAGGGAAGCTCTATTTTTAATTTTTGAGGAATCTCCACACTGTTCTCCAAAGTGGCTGCACCAACTTGCATTCCCACCAACAGTGTAAGAGGGTTCCCCATTCTCCACATCCTCTCCAACACACATTGTTTCCTGTCTTGCTAATTTTGGCCATTCTAACAGTGTAAGGTGGTATCTTAATGTGGTTTTAATTTGAAT
>PISX010015194.1:0-50451 GCA_004024625.1 Mellivora capensis | reverse complement strand
GTTTGTCCTCCAGATCACTAATTCTATCTTCTGTCTCAGTTACCCTAGCTTTTAGAGAATTTAGATTAGATTGGAACTCATTGAGAGCCTTGTGAACATCATCCCTGGTGGCTTTCAGTTCTGCCCTAATATTGTGAACATCATCCCTGGTGGCTCTCAGTTCTGCCCTAATCAATTCCATTTGGTCATCCATGGTTTTCTCCAACCTCGCTATTGCCTGGATAATTGTTAGCCTGAATTCCCTTTCCGACATAATGTCTATGTCGGTAGCCATTAGCTCTGTTGCAGAGGGCCCATCGATGACTAAAGCTTTAATTTGGGTTCAAGAGCCCTTGATCTTTCCTTCTGAAAAGAAGATCTCAGAACCACATTTCACTCGAAGCTTACCCAAGGTTATGACAATATAATAATAATATTAAGTACTAGGTATATACTTAATTAACTTTTATTCTTTATAGAAAGTAAGAAGTAGCCAGGGGTTAAAATCACAATACTGAGTCCATCCTATAAATAGACATAGAAAAAAGGCACTGTCTTTGCCAGTATTTATCTACTACAACATGAAGAGGGAATACATCTGTTCTAACAATAAGGGGCATGCTGTCCAGCTCTGAATTTCGCTGCCTGATACCCTGCATCCCAGGGCTGGCAATCCCTTTCTTACCTTGCCCACATGTTGGTGGGGAGTTCAAGGCTTCCTGAGGCTCTTCTTCCTCATGCGTCTCCCCGTAGTCATTGCCGTGCTCTGCAGAATGGAATGAAACCCCCAGTCATCTCAGTACACAACCAGGGGAGATCATCATGAGAAAACTCACAGTGAAGGCACGGAACACTTGGGAATCTGCTAGTTGGGGCTGTTCCTTTCACAAACCATCTGGTCAATCTCTGGGCTCACCTAGCCTCAGGTTGACTCACTCCTATTGCCATCACCAAAGCCTGAGGACCATCCACCATCTTCCTCCCCTTGTGTATACCTAATTCTCTCTCCAATTCTCCTCATTTCCCATTGTCCCTGCTCATTACTTCTGTCTCTGCCCTTATCTTCTGCTGTCAGTGTCTCCAAGTGCTTCTCTTTGTTTGGATGTGTTTCTGTCTCCTTTTCTTCTGTATCTTTTTCTCTTGTGCCTCTGACACTCTTTAGTGTTTTTATTACCTTTCCCTATCTCACTCATTTTTTTCTTGCTTCCTTTCTTCTAAGTTAGGAGAGGCATCCCTAAAATAGTACTGTATAACCTGATCAGGAGAGGGATAAGGAACAGACTAGGTCAAGGCAACACCACCTTTCCAACCACAGGGAAAAGTTGTTCTAACGCCCACATATAAAAGAAAGATTATAACATTGCAATCACTGAAAATATTTACACTATCATGAGAGATGAGGCAGAAGCAATAGACTGGTGCACCATGGTGAGTGGGAGATACAGAAGACCACAGGAAGGACAACTGATTTAATCCTAAAACAGCAAAGATCACCAGGATTACATTGGAAAGTAATGTGACCTGATTGACATCTTGCAAATAACAATCATGCTGAAGTGGAGAAAATGGAGAGAATGGGAACAAGAGGAAATGGTACATTCATGTCCCCTTTAACAAGGGAGCAAACTCTGGAGACGGAGTTTCTAGTTTCACAGAAAAAGCTGTTAGCGTCAGTTTTGGAAGTGTCAGTTCCTGAAAGTCATCTAAATGGAGAGAATCCTGTGACAAATGCCTTCAGGTACACAGAGGGGTGACCTTGGGAGACAGGTGTCCCTACCAGGCATGCACTTGAGACTCTTTCTATTACCTGGGAGTAACTGAGACAGCCAAGGACAGGGTTATTGGTTTCTGAGTATGTTCTGGGCACCACTTCCTACATGGGGAGATTAAATCTGAAAACTCACTACCGAGATAGACCTTTTGTTGGAAGATGCTCCTGTCTAGACTTGTACTTCAGCTTTACAAGATTCCAACTTCTCCCCTAGACGGCAGTTTCTGCTGCTTACTGATTTTTAAATTATTTTGATATAACTCTTTCTCTACATAGTCTCCTTTGTGCTTTCTTCCACGTTATTATTATTTTGATGTTTGTTTGCTAAATTATTATATAATCTCTCTAATTTTCATCTCCATACCTCATTTCTCCATTAACTTATACCCTTTCCAGGTTGTCTCTCACTTTCTCCTTTTCTATCTCTGTTTCTCTGAGTCTTTCCCTCTGGATGCCTTAAAATTTCCCTTATTTTATCTATTTTCCTTGTTCTCATAGATGCTTCCTCCCAAACTGACAGACGTTCTTCCCTTTTCACATGGACCACAGTGCCAGACAGCCTTCCCTCATCAGCTCTATGCTAACAATCTCCCTAGGGACCTTTTAAAGTGCAAA
Organism: Mellivora capensis; assembly: GCA_004024625.1. Lineage (NCBI taxonomy): Eukaryota > Metazoa > Chordata > Mammalia > Carnivora > Mustelidae > Mellivora > Mellivora capensis. Next base: position 48,086 of record PISX010015194.1, on the reverse strand, counting down.
CCTATCACTCATTCACAAAACTTATGTCCATATTTCTGGTACTTATGGAAGTAGGCTTAAAATGATCTTGTTGCTTCAATTGCCATAACCTGCTGTTACTTGGGTTTTTATGGACATTTAATAAAATGACCCAGGCCCTTCTGCTCTGGTGCCCCAGCCTACCTCTGTTATATCCTGTCTCTCTATGTTATCCCTACATAGAGAACTCAGGAGCTCTGTTCACCATTATTCTTAGTCTCTCTCACAGTTTCGGAAAAAACAAGACAGAAAATGAACACAGTCTCACTTGTATGTATGTGAATATGAAGAAGAGAATGGTAGGATGGGAGAAAGGCAAGATTTTTTTCCATGCTGATCAGAAAACAAAAGTTTATTGAGAGAGTTGGGAATTTAAATCAGAATTACCTTGTCCCTCTTCTGCTGGGGGAGTCACTGGGGGAGTCACTGGGGAAACTCTGGGATCACAGGTCACTGCAGAGAAACAAGGACGTGATGGACCATGGAGGGTGATGGGAGCAGACCTCATCATGTCCATGCCCCACCAGGATGGGAAAGCAAGCTGCCTGCTCCATGGGGCCCCTTGGAGCCACATTGTTTTGTTCTGCTTTCCGCCATCTTGTTACATCTCCTCTGTCCACTTCTCACTGTCCCACCTGCATTCCTGCCTCCACACATCTGTTTCCTAGCTGTGCATCTCTTCCATTGTCTGGGCTTCTACCCCATCTCTTGTTTTTAGGCCTTAGTTTTGTTCTTGCTTTTCAGTGATAATGTATCTATTTTCTCTCATTACCCTGTCAAGCTTTCTTACTCTAGATGTCTTCAAGCCCAAGTGGTTGAGTCCATTCCAATGTTCTTTGTCAGTATTTCCCTTTCTCTCCCCACCATCATCAGTTTTTACCTTTTTTTTTTTTAAACTCAGGAAAACTTATTTTAGGAGTTGAAACAGGCCCAGCTGCAGAAACACTAGAAACAATTCCCTTATACTAAGGTGGAAGACTGATGATTACATTCTATTAGAGCAGAAGGGGCTGTTAAAATACTCTCCTGTCCACAGGCCCTTAAGATTGTTGTTGAACAGCTGAAGCATTTGGAAACCCATGCCCAGTTTTTTTTTCTCTTCTTAAAAATTTTTTTTATTTAAATTCAATTTTTTAAAATTTATTTATTTATCAGAGAGAGAGGGAGAGAGAGAGAGAGAGCACAGGCAGAGTGGCAGGCAGAGGCAGAGGGAGAAGCAGGCTCCCTGCTGAGCAAGAAGCCCGATGTGGGACTCGATCCCAGGATGCTGGGATCATGACCTGAGCCGAAGGCAGCTGCTTAACCAACTGAGCCACCCAGGCATCCCTATCTAAATTCAATTTAATTAGCATATACTGTATTATTAGTTTCAGTGGTAGAATGTAGTGATTCATCAGTTGCATACATTCCCAGTGCTCATTACCATACATACCCAGTGCTCATTACTTCAAGTGCCCTCCTTAATGCCCATCACACAGTTAGACATTTCTCCAAAGAAGACACAAAAATGGCCAACAGACTCATGAACAAATGCTTAACCTCACGCGGCACCAGGGAAATACAAATCAAAACCACAATGAGATACCACCTCACACCAGTCAGAATAGCTAAAATTAACAACTTAGTTTTCATCTTAATGAAGGTCTTATGTTGGACCCAACTTCTTTGGGAATGTGTGGGACTCCTGGGGCTCCCTCTTTGTGTTCTGATCACAAGACCCCACCTTGACTGCCAGGTGGCTTCCCATAACTGTTCCCTCAGTGACATACTCATTGCTGCCCACTCTGCTTTTTCTGCTTTGCTCTTGCAAAAATAACCTGCATGCCTTTCTGTGTTTTGTTTTCCCATCCACAAAACAGAGGTTACAACAGTTTACATGCCTGTGTCTTAAAGTTTTTCAAAGATAAAAGGAAGTCTCCCACAGCCCAGTAATCTGATGGAGACTGTCAGAAATTTTGCACACCTGTCTCCCATACTTTGTTCTCTTTCTCATTTTTACCCTTCCATGTGTCTGCCTCTTCTGTTTCTACTTCTGTTTCACTCTTGGAATCTCTTGGCACTCCTCTTTGTCTTGATTTGTTTCTTTCCCCATGTCTGTTCCCACCTCCCTTTTTCCCCATCATGCTTCCCTGGTGCTGTGCTTTATTTCTTCTTCCTGACTCTTATCTTGGGGGTCAGAAAAGGCATCTCTGAGATGGTATCAAATATCTACATGATTTCACCAGATTAGTGAGCGAGTGGGCAAGAAAATTGTCCAAGCACAGGGCCAAGCATGTGCTAAAGCTCAGGTGAGAAAGAGTAATCAGATAATTAAAATTACTAAACAAGTTTTATACAAATTTTTGAGGTAATTGTGGGACAGACATGAGGCTGGAACAATGGGGAGGAAAGTGGATTTAATCCTTCTGACAACAGGAAGTTATCGAGTTAATGTAGGAAAGTAGAATAGACCAACCTTCATTTTCAGAGTCCTCTAGTTAACCTGGAGAGGTTGGGTATAATGGGAACATGACTGGAAGGAAGATATGAGACTAGAGGCTGTTGCTCTGGTTCCAGAGAGAAGAGACATCTGACTAGAGTGTTTGTGTTGGGTATGGAGGGGAATGGATGGGCAAGAGACAAGTTCGAGATATAGCTGACTAATCTCGATGACTGATGGGCTATGTGAGTTGAGGGAGGGGGATGAGTCACTGATGACCCCTAAATTTCTGCTTGAGGAATGGAACAATGGGGTTCTGTGCTGAGATAGGGAACACCAGGAAAGGAGGAGATCTGGTGTCAAGAAACATGGTATGTGCAATTGGGGGTATCTTGAATTGAGGTTCCTGAAAAACATCCAAATGGAGATGTCCTTCAGGCCCCCTGCACAACTGTATTCAGACCCTGAGATGAGTGAGGTTAGAAGACGAGTCTGGGCCAGACAGGTGTTTGGGGATCATAAGTTATAGATGGGAGCAGACTTGGATGACTGGGGGGGAGGCCCACGGTCTCTGAGAATATTACAGGTACCATGTTGATAACTGGGGACATGATAATTTGAAAACCCTGGCTAACATTTTCCACCCTTAGTGGCAAACTTGTTTCTGATGAATGACTTCTCTCAATTCCTACAATGTCCCAAACGGTTTTCTCTATCCCTTGTACAGTGCTCATCTCTGCTGAATTTTCACTCATCTCCTTTCTCTTGATGTATAACTTCTGTGCCCCTCCTCCACCCTTTCTTTTTCTTAGTGTTTCCTGCCCATCCCACCCTGCATTTTTCTCTTAACATCATGTTCTCTACCTATCTAAAATGATGGAGTTTATCTCCTTTCTTCAATGTTGTTCATTTACCTGCTTCTATCTGTTCTCTCTAGTTCTTAACTTTCTGTTTCTAATTTTTCAACCTAAGAATTAAAACTGAACATTTAAATTTCAGACTTTCTGTGTATTTCATCCATGTCCATATTCCTTCCCCATATCACCAATGTTCTGGACTGTGATCATTGGCAAATGAGCAAGGATCCTTCCCTTTGCCAGGTACATTGTGAAATTCTTTCACATGAGTTCTCTGTGTTGCAATTATTCCCATTATGCCCATGTTCCTGGCATAGCCTCAGGGAAAATAGGTTGGAAATGATCTCCCCTTTCTAATAACATGGTTATATTTAGACTTGATGTCTATTTAAATAGAATTGCCAATCACTTTGGTCCTGTTTCATGGAGTTTCATTTCATGACTCCATCTATATTTTTCACTCTCCCTCTCTTTGTCTATGTTCTATACCCAGGGAAACCCCAACCAGTCTGAGATTATTCTTCACTGCCTGCGTCTCTCAAAGGAAGCAATCAGAAGCTGGGCATAGTTTGTCTATGTGAATATGTCAGGATGAATGGATGGATGGATGGATGGATGGATGGATGGAAGGGGAATAGGGAAGGGATGAAAGAAGGTGTCCCTCTACATTGATAGGAAAATAAAGTTTTAATCAGATAATAGATCATTTAAATTCTAATTACCAGGACGCCTGGGTGGCTCAGTTGGTTAAGTGGCTGCCTTCGGCTCAGGTCATGATCCCAGCGTCCTGGGATCGAGTCCCACATCGGGCTCCTTGCTCAGCAGGGAGCCTGCTTCTCCCTCTGCCTCTGCCTGCCACTCTGTCTGCCTGTGCTCACTCGCTCTCTCTCCCTCTCTCTCTGACAAATAAATAAGTTAAAAAATTTTTTTTAAAAACTTCTAATTACCTTCTTTATCATAAGGTAGTACTCTGGGCATATCTTCTGATTCTCCTCCGTCATCCCTTTGTGGAGCCACATGTTTGCAAGACGCTGAAGAGAGAAACAAGAACATGATAAACAGTTGGCATGGCCTCTGCCTGGATGTGGCCAATGCCCAGAGAGCACTGGGACTTGATGTTCGGAGTACAGGAGAACTGCTCCTTGGGAAGAAAAGTATGTTTGTACCCACTGAGCTTGCTTGCCTTTTTAGCACCTTCTTAGGTCCAAGTTCCTTCTCTTTCCTTCCCTCTTCTCCCTCTAATCCTGTCTCCACGTGTTGCTGCACCTGCCCCATGAAGCTGTGGGTGTCTTTGACTATGACTTCTCTCATCTGTTTGCACTTCTCTCTTTTTGCTCCTCCATGAAGTTCATCTCTTTACTCCATTATCTCCCTATTTATTCTCTTACTTCACTTTCTCTCTGCTATATTTAGTATTTCATTAACCCTATGCAATCCCTGGGAAGTAAGTTAAAGATTATCTCTCCCCTCCCAAACCCCAACCTGCCAGAGTTTAGAGTTCATATATATTTAGATAAAATTGGGCCTACTTAACCAACTCCACTGGTGCTACATACAACTCCACAGTCTACATTCTTATTATTCTGTTCCCTTCATTCTTCACCCTAGAGCCCTTCCATTAAGGTGCTTAGCCTCCTTTCCCCTCTGTCTCCCACACACCTGAGGAAAGCTGAGTCAAAGTGTATATTTGTGTTTGACAAACACAAACATAGGGGAAGGAAAGGAAATGTCCCTTGCATACAGACAGGAAAACAAATTTAATGAAGTAACTGGTCATTTAAATCATAATTACCTCTCCCATCGCCTGGTAGCAGTTCAGACATCTCTTTAAAATCACCTCTATTTGTCCTTTGGAGAGCTTTGTGCTCACAAGAAACTGAAGGGAAATGCAGAAATGGTCAACCAGACATGACAATAAGGGAACAGACCTCAGGAACCTCATGCTGAATTCTGGTGTTCAGCACTCAGGTGAGATTCTCCTTGGGAAAGAGGACCTCACCTAAGACCTACCAGAGCCTCCCTCTCCCTCTTCTTCTTCTGTTATCCTTCATATACCTCCTTTCCTTCTCATTGTTCTGTCACCACACACTGTTTATTCTATACCATGAAAGATTGGACATCTCCATGAATCCCTGGGCTTCCCTCTTGGGCTTTTACTTATTCGTGGCTCTTCCTTGCTCTCTGTTAGTTTTCCTACTTGTGGTTCAGTTTTTCTTTCTAGATCTCTTGCCTCCCACATGGTAAGTCCCAATTCTTCCAGCTCTTTCTGCCTTTTCTTGTTCTCACTACTGAAATATATTGGTTAGGATGAGGGCCTTCTTACACTGGGCCCTGATCCACTGGCCTAAGTACCTGAACACTTTCTGGGTTCCCCCGTGTGAACTCTGCCCTGGTGATCCTGGCCACCCTGACTGTCAGCCCCACATGACGATCACCATAGTCCTTCCACTTGTGTAACTACTTTGACCTGGTCAAAGACCCTTATACACTGCAGTGCTCCTATTTCTTTATCTATAAAACAGGAAGAAGCAATAGTTTTTCTCTCTAAATGCATAAATTTGTGAAGATGAAATTATATTTTATTTGCCAAAATTCTTTGAAAATCACAGTAACAGTAACATAACAGTAACAGTAATATAATAAAAACTATTTGGCAAAATTTTAATTTAGGGTGGAGAGCCGTTGATCTGAAGGACTATGTTTCTTCTGGGCTTTTTCCAGTATTAGTATTTTGTTATCACAAAATAATAACATTATCAATAAATAGGATAATGCTTAGTTTTTATTCTCTGGAGAAGCTAAAGGGTCTGTAGGTATAAATCCAAGTTTTTACTATGAATAAGAATGAAAGACATCCCCCTTCTTCAGCAAATCTCTCCCCAAATGTGTATTTGGGAACATTTATGTGATTCATGGGATTCCAGAACACCCTGGATTTTTTCACTGTGGAGTGTTCTCGGGGTAAAATGCATTAGGAAACACCAGCTTGAAACTCAGCCGCCTGACACCCTGCAGCCGAACACTGGCAACCTCCCCACTTCTTTGCTGGGCCCACACCTTGGTGGGGAGCATAAGGCTTCCTGAGGCTCTTTTTCATCACTAGTCCCCAACAGGCCTCGCTATCCTCAGCAGAAAGGAATCTCAAAAGGAAATCTCACCAACATCTCAATTTATGACCAAGGGAAAATCACAGCAAGAAAATAAGAAAAACCAAGAAACCCTGAGAAACTGAAATGCCCCATTCCACAAGACAACCTGACCTGAGATTATGTTTGCTTTAGTAGCTTTCACTAGAGGCTGAGAATAATTCACCCATCATGGGAAAATATTCCTCTTCTTACTTACACATCATCCTTTTTCTATTCTTCCCTTTTCTGATTCTGTAAATCTAATCACTCCCTGCCTCAGTTTCTGCTGTTATCTCTTGGAGCTTCTCTTTCTCTTGGTGTGCTTCTCTCTTGTTCTCTGTTCCTGCAACTTTCCCCCTTGTTTTCCCCTGATACTGCTCCTCCTCTCCTACCATTTGTCTCTCAATTGTTCCTGCCTAGCTTTCTCTAAAGAAAGGCCTCCTCAAGATGGTTTGTGTTTAGTAGGACTTAACCAGAATGGAGGAAGTTATGCCAAGGGCAATGGAACAGAAAAACAGTTCTAAACAAGACACATGAAAAAACTCAGATGTGAAGGAGATTTAATTTAACAATTAAAATCATTGGGGAAGAAAGTTTCTTCTATTTTTTTAAAAGATTTTATTTATTTATTTATTTGACACACAGAGAGAGAGATCATAAGTAGGTGGAGAGGCAGGCAGTGGGGGGTGGGGAATAGGCTCCCTGCTGAGCAGAGAGCTGGATGTGGGGCTCCATCCCAGGACCCTGAGATCAGGACCTGAGCCGAAGGCAGAGGCTTAATCCATTGAGCCACTCAAGCACCCCAGTTTCTTCTATTTTGAAGGAATAGTGTAGCAGGCAGGTGATGAGGCTGGGGAGATAGGCAGGTGGCTCATTGTGGGGCAACGCTGGACCCCACTGAGAGAAACTTTTATTTAATTCTTGATGTATTAGGAAGTAGGAAATACTTCTTATTATTCCTAAGTAGGAAAATAATACAATCTAATTTTTATTTTCAAATGTCCCATTCAGTTGAAGGGCAAATAATGCACTTAATGGCAGTAAGTTTGGAGGGAGAGAGAAGGAAGGCAGAAGCCTGCCTCTGAGAACCACGATAGTTGACAGAGACATGGATTAGAGACTCGGCTCTGGGCACTGGACAGACGGACAGGTGGGAGATATTCTGAAGCAGAACTGACCATGTTGGAAGAGTGACAGGCATGTAATTGAGGGCCAGAGAGTCATGGGCAACTGCTAGGTTTCCAACTTGAAAATAACAGGTGAACAGCAGTCCATCATTGAGGGACAGAACACTGAGGAGTTAGATCCAGCTTGAGCAAGGAAGAATGAACAATGCTCTCAGTTCAGGGTGTGCCAAGGTTAAGGCTCTTGAAAGAATTCCAGTGTAGGTATCTATCCAACCCTGGCCTTCAGGTCCATGGATAAATGAGCTCTGAAGATGACCTGGGGTGGAGATTTGGTTTTGGGAATCACTGGAATATTCGGGGAGAGGTCTATTGCAATCTGACACTTCGTAAGTGCCACTTTGATAATTAGGGACAGTTTGATCCGGAAACTCAGAGCTAATGTTGTCAGCCCTTGTGCCCAAAGGTGCTTCTATCCCCTGCCCTGGCCCCAAACCTGCAGCATCCCAAGCTGTTCCTCTCCCTCTTGTCCCCTATTTATCATCCCCCTAGTTTCCATCTATTCTATTTCTCTCCATAGGTGTCTTTGCACTTCCCCAGCTTTCCCCAAGTTCTAGTATTTATTTTCCATTCCATATTGCTCTTACTGTAGATTTTTCTCTCAATTTTTATCTCCAATCCTTGAGCCATTTTTCAGTTAAATAAACTCTGCTGCATCTCCCACTTCCTCCCTGCCTATCACTGTTTCTCCCACTTTACCTTGAGCTTCTATCTCTCCATGTGCTGAAATCCTCCTGATCAACTCTTTCATCATCTCCAGCACTCAAGGCTTTGACTACAGTACCAGGGGCCTCCCACTGGCCAGCTCCAGGGGGCCGATCTCCCACATGGACGCACATGGATGCTACCTCCAAATTCCTTTCAATGGTCTCTGAAGTTAACTGAAAATTATCCCCCTTCCCCACCCTTGAGGGTAAGAATGTATGTTCCTTTTAGAAAACTGGATCCATTTGTGTGATTTGTCCTGTTACCCTAGCTACCTTTTCCTCATTTTCCTTCTATATTCTCCATCAAAGACTACTCTCTACTGAGGAGCTCAGATTCGTTTTTCTCATGGTGTCTATTACATCGGTGGGTAGGTAAGTTCAGGTAGAAAGAGGGACTAGCAGAAGCCTGGGATCAGAGACAAAAATGCAGGCTTTGCTCCCACGAAGACAAGAAAACAAAGATTTAATGCAGAATTGTAAGTTGAATGATAGTTACCTTGTCCCTCATTAGGCAGTAAGCTGGATGTCTCTTCCAGTGCTCTGACATTATTCATTTGGAGAAGTGAGTGTTCACAGGATTCTGAAAAGGGGACAAGAAAATGGCAGGACTCAGACAGTGACCAGAAAAGAGACCTCTGTGTGCTGAAGCTGAACTCTGATGTTCAAGCTCCAAGGACCCCACCTGGGGCCACCAAACCCTTGCTCACCTCTTTCCCATTGTGATGCACCTAACTGAAATGTAAAACAACTGTGTCCCAATGCAGCCATGGCGCTTACTGGCCATTCTCAACACCTGGAACATTTCCACCAGGCCAGAGAGTTCCCATGTGCTGATTTCAAGTCTATTTCCAACCACTGTAAGCGACCACTCTTCTGATTTTTTTCACCTTCAATTAAGTCCTTTCTTTCCGGAAATGTGCTCATCTGTCCTGATGCTCACATAAATAGGGTCACACAGCATCTACTCTTGTGATTGGCTTCTTTTGCTCAGTGTACATCGGACTCTTGAACAACACTCACAACAACTTTATTTTAGATATATAGATTTCTACATTGGTAGTTTCAATTTACACACTAGAACACAGAACGTAACTTACACCGAAGTAAGCAAGAGGTAGAGCCCAATGTGAAGCTGGGCAGTGAGGACTCAACACGTGTGCCCTTAACTGGTGTATGGAAGAGGATTCGAGCCTAGATTGGTCATGGGACCTTGCACAAATCACTAACTCTCCTCATGTCTCTGTTTCTTCCCCTGGAAAGTGGGAATAACAAAACCTTATCATAGGGTTGTAATGAGGAGTACTTGTAAAGGTATAGCTGTGTCAGAGTAACTTAGCAAGAAATCATAATTTTCTGTATTAATGCTGTAAGCATTATAATTTGAGAAAGGTTGGCGTTGCTACTGTTGTCACTGTTAAGTGATTATAGCCCTTTATTCTCTTTTCCCCCTTACACGTTCTTTTTCCTCTCTCTTTCTCTCTCTCTCTCTAAGTAGGGAACTCACAACCCTGAGATCAAGACCTGAGCTGAGCTCAAAAGTCAGATGCTTAATAGACTGAACCACCCCAGAGTCCCTCTCTTTTTTTTCTGCACAGCATCACTCCTTCCGTATTCTCTTCTGCACACAATTATTACTCTCTTTCCCTCTCTTTTATTATGGGAAGCATTTACAGCAGTTTCTTGGCATTCTCTTTGGGTCTGCCTCCTGGTGCCAAATCTTACCGCTTCCCAGATCCACTGAATTCTTAATTCCCACTAAATTGTGTCTCCTGGTCACAGTAAGATCTGCTTTTGTGCATTCCTGTTATACCTTCTGAGTGGTTCTATCTGCCTGGCAACATTTTTGGATTCCACACCTGGTTGGTAATTAGGATCCCATACAAGCCATCACTGGCCTGGCTCTCCCTTCCCCCACCATCTCTTTTGCACCCCTCCCCAGGGGGCACTCTCCACCCAGGAGCGTGGCCCCTTGATCTCTGCTGCCTTTCCTCTCAGCAGATGAGAGAACAAGTCTCTGTAAAATCACACATACCTAACTGGTGGGGTACTTGTAAGTGGAACATTTCCTTTGTCTCTTCTTCATCAATGGCTTCATAATGGAAGTTGTCATAAATCACTGGGAAGAGGAAGAAAAGGCAGTTAGAGACCTCTGGCAGTGACCAGGAGCTTCCTCTCTCAACTACACACCTGGCTCACCCCTGACTCCAGCAGTTCAGAGGGAGCCTTCCAGCTCACGGGGAACCCTGGACTTCAGCGGGTCTCATGGGACGAGAGACTGATGCTATTTTACATCTCACAAGGTTTAAGAGAAGATGGACAGTGGAAAAGTTGTAAATAGTTCAGTGAACTATTTAGAACAATGAAAGCTAATTTAAAATAGATAATATATATATATATGAAATGTATTTTGTAAATTCTACATGCAACTAGGAATAGAGAAGAAGCAGAGGGATTTCACCAGGAGAAAAGTAATGTTTAAAGAGAAATAGACCTATATAAAAAAAGAAAGCCCCAATATCTTTTAAGGATGGAGGTTTTAAAGGAAAGAAACAAAGAAGCAAAGAAACAAGAGAGAGAAAAAGAGGAAAGAAAGAAGGAAGAAAGGGAGGGAAGGAGAGAGGGAAGGGGGAAGGGAGAGAAGGATAGAGGGAGGAAGAGCGGAAGGGAGGGAAGGACGGAAGGAGAAGGGGATCTGAGATGGGAAGGACGGAAGGAGAAGGGGATCTGAGATCAGGGAAGGAGGATGATCTTGTTACAAAGTAAACTAACAGTGAAGAGGAACTAGCATTTTCCTGGGGTGGGGTATGTGGGGAGAGATACAGGGAACAACAACAAAAAGACACTCTATTAGGCACAAACAGTTTGAAAGACACAACTGAAAGTGAATATCACAGCTGTACCAGGGTCCCAGGAAATGGCAACAAAAAGTGCAGGAAAGCAGCCGAGGGCACCCCGCTTCACAGCTGTGTCTAAAGGCAACTCAACCAAAGATAGATGGAAAAGCAAGACTCACAAAACATGAGAAAGAAAATCCAAGAAATAGAGAAAGACGCCAGGCAAGAAAGATGACAGGAGCTCAACTCCTGGAAGCAGCCCCCACTGAAGGGTGAGGGTAGTAAGATCTGGGGGAAGGTAGAAAGGCTCAATTCGCACAAAGGATGCTTCTGCAATCCCCAGGACACCTTGACTTCTTGTCCAGGCACACTTCAGAGGAGGACATGGGGATAAATGCTGTGTGAGTCAGAGGTCTTGGGAACACAGGGGGCGCCCCACGTGCATGTATGTGTCTCTCTACAGAGAGAACAACTCTCCTACCAACTTCTTGGCTTTGGACCTTGACCCATGGCTCCCTTGAACAGTAGGGTCTAGGAGGTGCCAGCAGCAACCTCCTGGTGGGTGTACAGGGGCGTGGTAAGCCTCAGCATGGGGAACCCCAGAAACTAAAATATGTGATGTGGGTGCTGGTGTCCAAGGAAGGGGATCCCCACAGACCACGGAGAGGATTAGAGCCTCTGAGATGTGGGCAGGAACAATAACTGCCATTCCTTCATACCCATGAGCTTGGGCCATCCTGGTTCTACATATTAAACTGACTTAAAATTTATGATTGGTATTTGATTTCCTTTATTCCTTTTTTGACTTGGATATACCATAATGTGGAAATATTATAGATTTTCTTTTAATCAAGGTATGGTTTAATCACAAGCCAGCACATCCCAGTCTGTACATTGACTTCTTTCACTTTTTCTCTGCTTAAAAATCCTTCATTACCTCCTTATTTCCCAGATAGTAAACTTCAAATTTCTTGGCACTGGGTATTAGACCCTCAAAAATCCCCACCAACTTCCCTTCCCAGAATTAGCTTCCAAACACTCTCTCCCAGGCTGTATTTTCAGCCACAGTCTTCTGCCAGCCCACTGGTCCTTTCCCAGCTGCCACTCCCCAGTCCTCTCTAGTGACTTCTCCACTATTTGTCTGGAGAAGTAAGTTGGCAACAACTGCACCAAATGACACATTTTCTAAGACAAAGAAAACCTTTGAATATTTGAACATGACGACAGATAACAGAGAAGCTCCCTCCCCTTTCCTACAAAAGCACATAATTCATGCCTTCCCCCCCTAAAAAACAAACCAGAGATTCAAATCCTACATTTCTCAGCACCAAATTCAGGTCCTGGCTGAGCAATCATTGGTGGAGTTACTTGGCTAAAGGTCTGTCACCCCCACTGGCTGTAAGTTCCATGAGGACATGGATCATGTGCTTCACCACTGTCCATGCCTGCTATGGAGCAGTCGCTCAATAAAATGACTGTCAAATATTAATGAAGATTGAATGAATGAATTGGTAAATGAATGGGCTTGAATCCCCCAAAGTTGTTGAAAGCTGTAATTACCCTTTTGGAAGCTTCTGCAGATCTCAAGTAAGTCAGGATAGGCCTTTAGGTTAGAGTTGCTGAACAGTACATCCAAAACTGCCTTGTCAAATGTCTTCTCCAGTTCACTGAGCACATGATAGACCACTTTTTCCACTGGGACATGATTCCTGCAAGCTTCTTGAAAATTCTTAAAAATATTGAACAGAGAATTATGTAGATATGGATTTGCAGGTTATAGAAGATGCAGATTGTAGCCCCGACCAGCTGCTCTCTTGTGAAATGTTAGAATGTCACACATGTTTGGATGACTTCTTAAAAACCTATCACAAAAATAGACCCTTATTTGAACGTCTCTGACACTGATGCACACTTGAGGGAGGAATTTTGAAGAATAAAGGTGGCTTCAAAGTCGAATGATTGTAGAGGCTTCACGAGCCTGGCTAGGATGCTTTAAGAGTCGTAATGACTGGTAATGAGAGGCCATTCTGTTGACAGGACAGTAACCACTGCCCTCCCACCAGGGGTCCAGGAATTCAGGTGACCACTCTCCCCTGCAATGAACATGGCCAAAGGGCAAACAAAATTCATAAAGACAAAGAGAAGGCTTGTCCTCAGTGTCCCCAGGAAGACCCATTATTAACCTTCACCTGTGTCCTAGGGCTCCAGAAATTTCTGAAGAGCAAGAAATGATTTTGACTGAGAGCGTAAGCATTTGCCTCTGGATTTATCCTAATGTGACCCAGCCTGCCTGTGAGTTTCAATCATCTCAGGTTCAGATGTGTCAAATAAGAGGGCTTTGTAATGAAACATAGCCCAGTTCATTTATTTGCTTTTGGTTCCTGTTACTCGATTGTATAAATGTACCTAAGATGCACTGTAGCTTTGTAACATCTCCAGTCCCAATCCAGCTCCATCTCCACCACCATGCCCTTCCCCTCACAATTCCTACAGAAGAAGGAATGTTTTTTGTGTTGCTGTTTCTGCTGCCACCTCTCAACTTACAGGATGGTGGTGGTCCCCACCCACAGAAGACCCTTGGGCCTGTTCATTGCACCCTGCAGTCTGGCAGAACATTGGTGGAGCTGGGTATCATAAGAAAAGTCTCCTCACTTACTTGGTACTTCTGCTCAGAAATAAAGCCACGGTCTCTGAGGCCCATAAGGAGAGGAAATGGCTTATTTATTGCACTTGCAATCTCCACCTTATTCTCTTTGAAGAACCTAAAAATAAACTCATAGAAAGCCTGCTCCTCTGAGGTTTGGTCTTCTAGGTTCTGGTTCCCTGTGAACATCCTAAGAAACAAACACATTACAAATTGAGTTTCCAAGAGGCCTGTGGTGAGTGGAAGATTTTAGACATGAAAGATAATCACGGGAGAGCCAATGTGTATCCTACAGTGTTCTTGTGGAAGGACCAGAATAAATGGAATTTGTTTACTGAGAGAGTAATCAAGGATGCAGTAGGAGAAGACACTTCACTTAAGAAAGACTTGTATGTAGCAGTGAAAGAGTTCACCCTGTGATAATCAAAACTACTGAGAAAGACTTTACCTGAACCTTCTAAAGAAAACATTGAATTTAAAAATGTTAACATCTTTACAGGAATTGATATGATACTGTGATAGTGAATTTTAGGTGTCAACTTGGAGGGGGTTTGGGGAAGAGAATAACATTTTAATTGGTAGATTTTGAGTAAGTAGGCCCTCGGTAATGTGGGCCTCATCCAATCAGGTGAAGGCCCAGATAGAACAAAAAAACTGACCTTGCCATGAAGGCCCAGATAGAACAAAAAGACTGAAGAAATTCACCAACAGACCACTTTCAAACCAGAACTACACCATCAGCTATGATGGGACTCCAGCCTGCCAGCTACATGGCAGATTTTGGAATTGCCAGGATCCATGTTCATGTGAGCTGATTCCTTTTATTTTTTAAGATTTTATTTATTTATTTATTTGAAAGAGAGAAAAATACAGTGCATCAGCAGGGAGTCTGATGCAAGGCTCAATCCCAGGACCCTGGGATCATAACCAGAGCCGAAGGCAGAAGCCTAATTGGTTGAGCCATCCAGGCACTCCACAAGCTAATTCTTTATAATAAATCTCTTTTACACATGTACACACACACACACACACACAGACACACACATTTGTCTTTTCTGTTTCGCTGGAGAACCCTGACTAATATACACTGTTTTTTGGTTTTTTTTTAAGATTTTATTTATTTATTTGACAGACAGAGATCACAAGTAGGCAGAGAGGCAGGCAGAGAGAGAGAGAGAGAGAGGAAGTAGCAGGTTCCCTGCAGAACAGAGAGCCTGATGCGGGGCTCAATCCCAGGACTCCGGGACCATGACCAGAGCCAAAGGCAGAGGCTTCAACCCACTGAGCCACCCAGGCACCCCATATACACTGTTTTTAAAAGAAGTTCATAGACAAAAAAAATACAAAAACAACTAAGATAATATTACAGAACATAGCACTGAACAGCAAGGTGTTTTTTCTTTAAACAAGGTATGCCTGATTTGTTTGCCTTTTTCCATGTATCATTATATTTATAATGTGTCTATATTGATATTTTTAAGTCAAATCAGTGCATTTTAATTGCTCTGTAATAATATTTTACATAAATATAGACAATATTTACCTAATAATCCTTTACTGGTAAATGTTTAGGTCTATTCCGATTTTTTGTTCTTATGAGCAGTATTTTTGTGAACACCCTTGTTTAGATCTCCTTATGTGCACATAACAAGAATTCCTTTAGCTTATGTACCTAGAAGTTAATTGTACAGTAATTGGGTATACTACCTTCAAACTTTTAAGTTGCTAAGTTCTTTTTCAAAGTGATTGATTAGTTTACTGTCTTGCCAGAATTTCACAAGAGTTTTTCTTTAGACCTTTGTAGATACTAAGTATTGTCATACTTCAAAACTTCAATCACGATGGCTGTAAAGCCAAATTAATTTTGTTTTTGTCTACATCAGGAAGTATTTTCTGCAGCTAAAAGAACACATGCAGGAAGTAGCAGGCTGAGACAACATCAGGTAGCAGGAGATCAGCTAGATAGCTTATCAAACCACTGCGAACACCTACAAATCCAACAGGAGATCAAAGATAAGAAAAGCAACAATTCTAGAAACAAAATCAACCACTTTCTGAAAGGTAGGACCAGTGGAGAAGTGAATCCAAAGTGATGGGAAGATAGACCGCGGGGGAAGGGCCTGGCTCCCGGCAAGCAGTGGAGCAACAGAGCACAAAATCAGAACTTTGAAAGTCTGCTCCACTGAGGGACATCGCTCCTGAGGCTAAACCAGGATGAAGCCCAAACGGGGACACGTAGCCTCAGGTCCCTCCGGGTCACAGAAGGATCGGGGCTGTCTGAGTGTCACAGAACTCGCAGGTATTAGAGTGGGGAAGCTGGCTACAGAGACAGAGCTAAGGAGTGAGCTCTCAACTCGGGGTTACCTTGAGCCACAGGCCACTGCTCTGTGAGTGGGGTCCCCACCAGATCCGGGGAGACAACCCCTGGAAGAGCTCAGGGATCTGCAGGGTTCAGAGAACTCTAGGCAGAGCTGCAAGCCAGAGACAGAGATGCTTGGTCACAGGCTGGGTGAGCTCAGAGCGTGGCTGGAGGCCAGGGAAATGGGAGTGATTGAGCACTTTTCTCCAAGCATGGCTGGAGGCCAGGGAGATAAGAGTAATTGAGCACTTTTATCTGAGGGTTCACTGAGGAGTGGGGCCCCTAGCTCTCATCTCCTCCGGGCCAGATATTGTGAGGCCACCATTATCATTCCCATCCTCCAGAACTCTATGGAAAGCATTCAGGGAACAAAAGCTCCTGAAAGGGAACCCGAGCGGATTACTTAACCTAGCCCCTGGTAAGGGTGGTGCAATTCCACCTCGGGCAAAGACACTTGAGAATCACTACAACAGGCCCCTCCCCCAGAAGATCAACGAGAAATCCAGCCAAGATCAAGTTCACTTACCAAGGGGAACAGCGGAATTCCAGAGGAGGAGAAAGCAAAGCATGGAATTCACGGCTTTCTCCCCATGATTCTTTAGTCTTGCAAAGTTAATTAATTTTTTTTATTTTATTTTTTTTCTTCTGCTAAATTTTTTTTAACTTTTACCCTTTCCTCTTTTAACATTTTTAACTAGTTTATCTTAACAATACCTTTCATTAAAAAAAAATCTTTTTTGAACCTTCATTATTATAGTCATATTTTATCCTTCATTGTATCTAACTTTATTTTTTGTATACACATAGGGCTTTTTCTTCTAAAAAATTTGGGGTACAACTTCTTCTAATAGATCAAAATACACCCTAAATCTAACACTGGGCTTGTTCTAGTCTCCAGCCCAATTTCCAAGGAAATTCTCTCCACCTTCTTTTTCTTTATTCTCCCAACCAACTTACCTTATCAACTCCTTTTAGAAATTAAAAAAAATTTTTTTTTCATCTTTATAGTCATATTCCATCCCTTCATTGTGTTTACTCTTATATACGTTTTTCATTCTTTAAAATTTTGGGAGGTAATTTCTTCTAAGAGACCAAAATACTCCCAAAATTAAGTGGGTGACCCTGTTCTAGTCACCAGTCTAATATATATATATATTTTTTCTTTTTTATATTTTTTCTTTATTTGTTTTCTTTTTTTAATTTTTTTTTCCTGAACTTCTTTTTACCCGCTTCCCTCCCAACCCCACAATTTGGGGTCTCTTCTGATTTGGTTAAAGCACATTTTCCTGGGGTCTTTGCCACCCTTGTAGTATTTTATTTGCTCCTTCATATATTCTTATCTGGACAAAATGACAAGATGGAAAAACTCACCACAAAAAAAAGAACAAGAGGTAGTACCAAAGGCTAGGGACCTAATCAATACGGACATGGGCAATATGTCAGATCTAGAGTTCAGAATGACGATTCTCAAGGTTCTAGCCGGGCTCAAAAAAGGCATGGAAGATATTAGAGAAACCCTGTCTGGAGAAATAAAAGCCCTTTCTGGAGAAATAAAAGAACTAAAATCTAACCAAGTGAAATTAAAAAAAAGGTATTAATGAGGTGCAACTAAAAAATGGAGGCTCTTACTGCTAGTATAAGTGAGGCAGAAGAAAGAATTAGTGATATAGAAAACCAAATGACAGAGAATAAAGAAGCTGAGCAAAAGAGAGACAAACAACTACTGGACCACGAGGGGAGAATACAAGAGATAAGTGATACCGTAAGATGAAACAATATTAGAATAATTGGGATTCCAGAAGAAGAAAGAGAGAGGAGAGCAGAAGGTATATTGGAGAGAATTATTATAGAGGATTTCCCTAATATGGCAAAGGGAACAAGCCTCAAAATCCAGGAGGTGTAGAGAACCCCCCTCAAAATCAATAAGAATAGGTCCACACCCTGTCATCTAATAGTAAAATTTACAAGTCTTAGCAACAAAGAGAAAATCCTGAAAGCAGCCTGGGAAAAGAAGTCTGTAACATACAATGGTAAAAATATTAGATTGGCAGTGGACTTATCCACAGAGACCCGGCAGGCCAGAAAGAACTGGCATGATATTTTCAGAGCACTAAATGAGAAAAACATGCAGCCAAGAATACTATATCCAGCTAGGTTATCATTGAAAATAGAAGGAGAGATAAAAAGCTTCCAGGACAAACAAAAACTGAAAGAATTTGCAAACACCAAACCAGCTCTATAGGAAATATTGAAAGGGGTCCTCTAAGCAAAGAGACACCCTAAAAGTAGTAGACAAGAAAGGAACAGAGACAATATATAGTAACAGTCACCTTACAGGCAATATAATGGCACTAAATTCATATCTCTCAATAGTTACCCTGAATGCAAATGGGCTAAATGACCCAATCAAAAGACACAGGGTATCAGAATGGATAAAAAAGAACAAAACCCATCAATATGCTGCCTACAAGAAACTCATTTTAGACCTGAAGACACCTCCAGATTTAAAGTGAGGGGGTGGAAAACAATTTACCATGCTAATGGACATCAAAAGAAAGGCGGGGTGGCAATCCTTATATCAGATCAATTAGATTTTAAGCCAAAGACTATAATAAGAGATGAGGAAGGACACTATATCATACTCGAAGGTTCTGTCCAACAAGAAGATCTAACAATTTTAAATATCTATGCCCCTAACGTGGGAGTAGCCAACTATATAAACAAATTAATAACAAAATCAAAGAAGCACATCAACAATAATACAATAATAGTAGGGGACTTTAACACTTCCCTCACTGAAATGGACAGATCACCCAAGCAAAAGATCAACAAGGAAATAAAGGCCTTAAATGACCCACTGGACCAGATGGACATCACAGTTATATTCAGAACATTCCATCCTAAAGCAACAGAATACACATTCTTCTGTGATGCACATGGAACATTCTCCAGAATAGATCACATCCTGGGTCATAAATCAGGTCTCAACCAGTATCAAAAGATTGGGATCATTCCCTGCATATTTTCAGACCACAATGCTCTGAAGCTAGAACTCAATCACAAGAGGAAATTTGGAAAGAACCCAAATACATGGAGACTAAACAGCATCCTCCTAAAGAATGAATGGGTCAACCAGGAAATTAAAGAAGAATTGAAAAAATTCATGGAAACAAATGATAATGAAAACATGGCTGTTCAAAATCTGTGGGACACAGCAAAGGCAGTTCTGAGAGGAAAATATATAGCAATACAAGCCTTTCTCAAGAAACAAGAAAGGTCTCAAATACACAACCTAACTCTATACCTAAAGGAGCTGGAGAAAGAACAACAAAGAAAGCCTAAACCCAGCAGGAGAAGAGAAATAATAAAGATCAGAGCAGAAATCAATGAAATAGAAACCAAAAAAACAATAGAAAAAATCAACGAAACTAGGAGCTGGTTCTTTGAAAGAATAAGATCGATAAACCCCTGGTCAGACTTATCAAAAAGAAAAGAGAAAGCACCCAAATAAATAAAATCATGAATGAGAGAGGAGAGATCACAGCCAACACCAAAGAAATACAAACGATTATAAGAACATATTATGAGAAACTCTATGCCAACAAACTTGACAATCTGGAAGAAATGGATGCATTCCTAGAGACATATAAACTACCACAACTGAACCAGGAAGAAATAGAAAATCCTAACAGACCCATAACCAGTAAGGAGATTGAAACAGTCATCAAAAATCTCCAAACAAACAAAAGCCTAGGGCCAGACAGCTTCCCAGGGGAATTCTACCAAACATTTAAAGAATTAATTCTTATTCTCCTGAAACTGTTCCAAAAAATAGAAATGGAAGGAAAACTTCCAAACTCATTTTATGAGGGCAGCATCACCTTGATCCCAAAACCAGACAAGGATCCCATCAAAAAAGAGAATTACAGACCAATATCCTTGATGAACACGGATGCAAAAATTCTCACCAAAATACTAGCCAGTAGGATCCAACAGTACATTAAAAGGTTTATTCACCACGACCAAGTGGGATTTATTCCAGGGCTGCAAGGTTGGTTCAACATCCGCAAATCAATCAATGTGATACAATACATTAATAAAAAAAGAACAAGAACCATATGATACTCTCAATAGATGCTGAAAAAGCATTTGACAAAGTACAGCATCCCTTCCTGATCAAAACTCTTCAAAGTGTAGGGATAGAGGGCACATACCTCAACATTATCAAAGCCATCTATGAAAAACCCACTGCAAATATCATTCTCAATGGAGAAAAACTGAGAGCTTTTCCGCTAAGGTAAGGAACACGGCAGGGATGTCCATTATCACCACTGCTATTCAACATAGTACTAGAAGTCCTAGCCTCAGCCATCAGACAACAAAAAGAAATTAAAGGCATCCAAATCGGCAAAGAAGAAGTCAAACTATCACTCTTCGCAGATGATATGATACTCTATGTGGAAAACCCAAAAGACTCCACTCCAAGTCTGCTAGAACTTGTACAGGAATTCAGCAAAGTGTCAGAATATAATATCAATGCACAGAAATCAGTTGCATTTCTTTACACCAACCACAAGACAGAAGAAAGAGAAATTAAGGCGTCCATCCCACTTACAATTGCACCCAAAACCATAAGATACCTAGGAATAAACCTAACCAAAGAGGCAAAGAACCTATACTCAGAAAACTATAAAATACTCATGAAAGAAATTGAGGAAGACATGAAGAAATGGAAAAATGTTCCATGCTCCTGGATTGGAAGAACAAATATTGTGAAAATGTCTATGCTACCTAAAGCAATCTACACATTTAATGCAATCCTTATCAAAATCCCATCCATTTTTTTCAAAGAAATGGAACAAATAATCCTAAAATTTATATGGAACCAGAAAAGACCTCGAGTAGCCAAAGGAATATTGAAAAAGAAAGCCAAAGTTGATGGTATCACAATTCCGGACTTCAAGCTCTATTACAAAGCTGTCATCATCAAGACAGTATAGTACTGGCACAAAAACTGACACATAGATCAATGGAACAGAATAGAGAGCCCAGAAATTAACCTTCAACTCTATGGTCAATTAATCAACTAATCTTCGACAAAGGAAAGAATGTTCAATGGAAAAAAGACAGCCTCTTCAACAAATGGTGTTGGGAAAATTGGACAGCCACATGCAGAAAAATGAAATTGGACCACTTCCTTACACCACACACGAAAATAAACTCAAAATGGATGAAGGACCTCAATGTGAGAAAGGAAT
Organism: Mellivora capensis; assembly: GCA_004024625.1. NCBI lineage: Eukaryota > Metazoa > Chordata > Mammalia > Carnivora > Mustelidae > Mellivora > Mellivora capensis. The sequence goes on along the minus strand of PISX010015194.1, from coordinate 26,678 downwards.
CCATCAAAATCCCTGAGGAGAACACAAGCAGCAACCTCTTCAACCTCAGCCGCAGCAACCTCTTCCTAGGAACATCGCCAAAGGCAAAGGAAGCAAGGGCAAAAATGAACTATTGGGACTTCATCAAGATCAAAAGCTTTTGCACAGAAAAGGAGACAGTTAACAAAATCAAAAGACAACTGACAGAATGGGAGAAGATATTTGCAAATGACATATTCGATAAAGGGCTAGAATCCAAAATCCATAAAGAGCTTAACAAACTCAACACCCAAAGAACAAATAATCCAATCAAGAAATGGGCAGAGGACATGAACAGACATTTCTGCAAAGAAGACATCCAGATGGCCAACAAACACATGAAAAAGTGTTCCACATCTCTCAGCATCAGGGAAATACAAATCAAAACCACAATGAGATACCACCTCACACCAGTCCGAATGGCTAAAATTAACAAGTCAGGAAATGACAGATGCTGGCGAGATTGCGGAGGAAGGGGAACCCTCCTACACTGTTGGTGGGAATGCAAGCTGGTGCAACCGCTCTGGAAAACAGCATGGAGGTTCCTCAAGAAGTTGAAAATAGAGCTACCCTATGACCCAGCAATTACACTACTGGGTATTTACCCTAAAGATACAAACTTAGTGATCCGAAGGGGCACGTGCACCCGAATGTTTATAGCAGCAATGTCTACAATAGCCAAAGTATGGAAAGAACCTAGATGTCCATCAACAGATGAATGGATGAAGAAGATATGGTATATATATACAATGGAATACTATGCAGCCATCAAAAGAAATGAAATCTTGCCATTTGCGATGACATGGATGGAACTAGAGGGTATTATGCTTAGTGAAATAAGTCAATCAGAGAAAGATAACTATCATATGACCTCCCTGATATGAGGAAGTGGAGATGCAACATGGGGGGCTTGAGGGGTAGGAAAAGAATAAATGAAACAAGATGGGATCGGGAGGGAAACAAACCATAAGTGACTCTTAATCTCACAAAACAAACTGAGGGTTGCTGGGGGGAGGAGGGTCGGGAGAGGGGGGTGGGGTTATGGACATTGGGGAGGGTATGTGCTATGGTGAGTGCTATGAAGTGTATAAACCTGGCAATTCACAGACCTGTACTCCTGGGGATAAAAATACATTATATGTTCATAAAATATATTAAAAAATATATTTAAAAAATTTTTTAAAGAAAAATAGAGATGACTCAGGGGAAAAAAGCCTCAGGCATTTGGGATTCACAAAGCCAAGACCACAGATTTTCAAGCCCATCTCATTAAATGGAGTTCCAGACTAGCACCTCAATCCCTTGCCCTTAAGTAGGAACAAACAACAGGCCACAAGCATTTGCGCAAACCTACTGCAGGAAGGAGTAGAACCAAGATGAGCAAAGAATAAAAATGACCCCAGCATACACAGAAATAGTGCTGGGGACAGAAGAAAGTTTCCAAAACACAAGTATTGTTGTACAGATAGGAGCATATATTGTTTCCAGGATGACATGAAGAAAAGATTAGAAAATAAGAACACAGTGGGCCTGGAAATTTGAAATGGTTGTTAAGATTAAAAAAGAGAAGACAAAAAGGTTAGTGAAAGTGGTTATAAAGTAAGAGAATTTTCCCAGAACACAGTGGGGGAAAAAAGGGTGGGGGAACCAACCAACTAAACTTGAAACCCTCAATGTCTAAAACAGTTATTCAAATTTATAGATTCAGAGGTAAAAGGAAATGACTCAAAGATATATACTCTGTTCAGTTATTCATGTGTGAAGGCAAGGCACTTGTGCAAGGTACACTGTGCTGAGCAGAGCATAACCTACACCTGAAACTAATGTAACATCGTGTGTCAACCAAACTTCAATTAAAACAAATCGTTGTGCAAAGACTCAGAAAATATTTCTCTCCTGCACCATCTATGTTGGTCACACAATTTTCTTTAAGATTTTATTTATTTATTGGAGTGAGAGAACAAGGGAAGGGAAAGGGCAGGACGAGAGGGAGAAGCAGACTCTCCTCTAAATAGGGAGCCCAACACCGGGCTCGATCCCATGACCCTGAGATCATGATCTAGACCGAAGGCAGACGCTTAACTGACTGAGCCACGTAGATGTCCCAGTCACACAATTTTTAATGCCATTTCTTTACTTCTGGGCAAAGGTAAGATCGCATCTTCCTGTCTGCTTGGACTAATAGGTATCACTTTGGCAGAATTCCAAGCTAACACCTGATTAGCCATGCTCACTTCTCCTCTGTTACAGTGGCTGTCATTTCATATGGCCACTACTCATCAGCCAGAGACAGAGTCCAAGGTGAGGGTTCCCTGAAGCAGAGGTCATTGACCCACTGAAATTTTAGAATCGTTGTTGCAATAGAATAATCTACTCCATTCTTACTGACACATACTCTAGACAAATTATTTGATGATGTACTACAAAAAGAGAATTAAGAAATCAATACCAGCAAAACTTTGTTATAAAGTAGAAGGCATCACCCAAACCAGTTAAAATAGTGATGTCTAAAACCAATAAATTTTATTTGAAAACAAAAGTACATCTCAAAGGTTTTTTTTTTTTTTAATTTTTAAAAGATTTTATTTATTTATTTATTTTAGAAAGAGAAAGAGAGAGAGATCACAGAGGAAGAGGGAGAAACAGACTCACCACTGAGCAGGGAGCCCGATGCGGGGCTCCATCCCAGGACCCTGAGATCATGACCTGAGCCAAGGCACAAGCTCAACTGACTGAGCCATCCTGATGCCCCTCAAAAATTACTTTAAAATAGTGAAAAAATTAAATTTAATTTAAAATGAAAAAAATAAATATTTGATATAATTCATCAGGGAATAAATAAATAAATAAATAAATAAAATAGTGATTCTCAAAGTATGGTCCGGGGACCCCTGGGATTATATAAGACCCTTTTAGATATGACCAGGGTCAAACTGTTTTCATAATAGTACTAAGACATTATTAACCCTTTTTCTCTCTTGTCATGTCACACATGTATAGTGGAGTTTCCCAGGGAATACATGTTCTGTGGCATCACAAAAGATTGAATGCAGAGCTGATAGGAGAATCTAGCTATCTTCTACTGTGGCAACTATTAAAGCGATCTGTGAAAATATAAAGCATTGCTAGTCTTCTTATTAATTTAATTTCTTTTAGAAAACACAGTTATTTTTCATAAAATATGTCATTTATATTAGCAGGTAATGAGTACATTTTTTTAATGAACAAATAAATATTTAAGTGCTCAGTTTTAATTCCTAATATGGCAAATATCATATAGATGTAATCTATATGAACAAAAGCCAGCTTTTGGGGTTCTCACTGATTTCCTATTCTCAAATGATCTAAGAGATACTGTTTGTTCAAAGTAATAATAGCAACTATGTGATTAGAGCATTTGGATAAGCAAAATGACAACAGCAATGTTGATAAAGACAGGAAGGAGAAGTTGGTGACATTCTAAGATTCCTGCATCTCCCATGAAGCAGGACAATGTAATTTGAAAACATGGATTAGAAGAAAATAAATGATATTAAGCAAAGTAAAAATAAATAAGTAAATAAGTAAATAACAGATATGACTAGTTGTAAATCTATATTGCAGCCTCTAGGGAAAGCACTAAAAATGTTTTAAAAGAAACATAATTCATATACCAGAGGAGAAGAGAAAATGGGGTCACAAAATGTTCAATTAAAACCATAAAAGGCAGAAAAAAGATAAGAAGAAAAAGTAGAAACAAAGACCAAAAATAATGAGTAGAAAACAGTTGCAAACATGTAGCTATTAATCCAAGTACACAAATACTCTATATGTGAATGATCTCAATATAACAATTAAAAGACAAAGATCAATAGAGTGGCAAAAATAAAACAAAAAAACACCCAACTATATGCTGTCCATAATAAAGCCACCTTAAACATAAAAACATAGATAAGATGAAAGTGAAGGAATGGAGAAAGATATACCATGCCAACATTAATCAAAGGAAAGCCATAGTAGCTATATTAATTTCAGACAAAGAAGACTTCAGAACAAGGAAAATTGTCAGAACTAAAAATGACCATTATATAGTCATAGAGGGGTCAGTTTCTCCAGGAAGACACAGGAATCCTTCATATGCATGCAACTAACAAAGTAGCATCAAAGTACATGATCCAAAAACTGATAGAACTACAAGGAGAAATAGATGAGTCCTCTACAACTGTTGGATACCTCAATGCCCCTATTTTAGTAATTAATAGATCAAACAAGCAGAAAATCAGTAGGAATATAGTTGACCTGAAAAGCATCATCAATCAACCTGATCTAATTGCCATTTATAGAACATTCCACTTTATAACAACAAAATACACATACCCCTCAAGCTCACATATGCTATAAAATATGCCATATTCTGAGCTATAAAACATACCCTAAAAATTTTTAAGGATAGAAATCATTTAAAAATGTGTTCTTGGAGCATAATGAAATAGAAGTAGAAGTAACAGATAGCTGGAAAATTCCTGCAAATACTTGGAATTAAAGAACACACTTCTAGGTTAAAGAGGAAATATCAAGAGAAATTATAAAATATTTTGAGCTAAATGAAAATAAAAACACAACTTATTAAAATTTATAGGATGTAGCAAAAGCAGTGCTTAGGAAAATATACAGCACTGAATGCACATATCAGACAAGAAGAAAGATCTAAATGAATAATCTAAACTTCCACCTGTAGAAACCAAAGAAAAAAGAGAAACTGAGAACTAATGCAAGCAGAAAAAAATAATCATAAAAATTAGAGTAGAAATCAATGAAACTGAAAACAGGAAAACATCAGAGAATATCAATGAAGTCAAAGCTGATTTTGGGGGGAAAATCAACAAAATTGATAGACCTCTAGAAAAGCTAACAAAGAGAGAAGATAGACATTACTAATATCAGAAATGAAAGAGGGGTCATCACTATTAATCTCATGGATGTTAAAAAGATAGCAGAGAAATAATACCATGGAAAACTCTACAACGAAGAATTTGGTAGAAGATGAAACAGACAAATTCCTTAACAGACACAAACTACCAAAGTTCATACAAGCAGAAACAATCACCAAATAACCTATATCTACTAAAAGAATTGGATCGATGATTAACAGACCTCCAAAAGGGGTGTCTGGGTTCCTTAGTTTGTTGAGCACTTGATTCTTGAGTTAGGCTCAGGTCATGATCTCAGTGTGTGGGATCAAGGCAGCATCAGACTCCTTGCTCAGCTTGAAGTCTGCTTGTGATTCTCTCCCTCCCTCTCCCTGTGCCCTCCTCCCCAACCCCACGCCACTCATGGTTGTGTGTGCACACATGCATGGGCTCTCTCTTTCTCTCTCTCTCTCAAATAAATAAATAAATTAATTAATTAATTAAATAAAATCTTTTAAAAAATCTCCAAAAAAGAAAAGTACCAGGCCCAGGTGGTATCACGAGTGAATTCTCTGGAACATTTAAAGAAAAAAATGAAACCAGTTCCCTCCAATCTCTTCCAGAAAATAGAAGAGGCATCACCCCCCAACTCATTTTATGAGGTCAGTGTTACCCCACCCTTACTTCTCAGTGCCTTCCTTTCCCTGCCTGGAGGCCAAGGACTGGCTGGACTCAAGCATGCTCATCTCCCATCTCTCAGGACCAGGTGGAAGAGCATCTGAGGGCTGCATCTTTGGCTTCCAGGAGGGAGGGTGCTGGGTGCTGAGGACCTACATAGCTTTTCTGCAATGGTGGGTGACTTTCTGGGGTCTGGCCAGCACTGGAGTTGGGTTAGAGGGGTTTCCATACCCTTCTACATTGCTTTAATTTCTAACAAGAATGTGTTGATGCCTTTATCTTGTATTTTTAGAAAACAAATTACCTCCTTCCCTAGTCAAATGTGTAACACCCCGGAACAGATAAAGCAATGTCTCCCTCCCTACCTGGTTGCCTTTGTTAGTATTGGATCTGCTTTCACTTCCCCTAACTCGTTGGTGTTCAGGGGCCCTGCTTAGATGAGCTCTGAGCAGAACTATCCCCTGGCTACCCAGAAACCAGAAGTTTGATAACAGGCATCCAATTTCAATGTTACTTTCTCTAAAAGAAACTTTTCTGGGCAGAGTTGTCATTGGGGGATTGGGGTAGGGAGAGAGGAGATGTGGGAGCAATGAGAAGATTTGTAGCGCATGGGAGTCATGGAACCCCACAGCAAGGCCTCAAGTGGATCAGTGCCACCCATGCCAGTCCAGCTGCATGACTTTTGCAAAAAAAGAGTGACATGAGTCAAGGTGGCCACAAGTTTCCCTAGCACCTAATCTGCTATGATTTAAGAAATCTGATCTCCCCAATATTGATTTATGTGGAATCTTTTTCTGTCATATACCTGTGGAATGAGTCTGGGAAGACAGAAATAACCAATGTAGACGCCAACCTTATGGGAGATAGGGATCAAGGACAGGAGGTGAGGATTGACCTGCGGCTGAGCTGGCTGCCTTCCATTGCCAGCCGCACTGGGTCATGGAGCTAGCCCAGGATCAACCTTGAGCAGACGTTTACTCCCTTTGTGCCTCCCCGGAGCTCTGAGGAGAATGTCTACCAATTGATTGATCTCTCAAGTGTGGCACCTAAAGGGTAAAAGTGAAATCGCTGAACAGCGTGATGTGACTGCACCGACACAACCAATCTCTAAGGCGGTTCTCAGCCCTGGGGACGAGGGGCAAGGCCAGCTGGGCTTCCATGGCAGACAGGTCACTGTTTGTGCAACGGAAGGAGAACAGAAAGGTTGATTTCACGCAAATGGATCCAGGTTGTTCGTGGTGAGGGGGCATAGTATAGGTGGGCAGGAAGTGAACCCCATGTTTGCCCCAGCCTCTCTCTGCTCAGGTGGTCATGAGAAGGAAAGAAGAAGAGCCAGACATTTCAGATCTTCTCTGAAATGGTGGACTGGCCTGGCATAGTACTCAGCCTGAACCAGAACAGCATTATAAGATGGGAAAGATGTTCCTCAAATTGCTGGAAAGCAGCCAGAGGCCAGAGAAAACTCCCGACTCCTGCAACCAGAGGGAAGTTCCAAGTTTGAGCAGAGAAGCCTGGTGTGCCATTCTAAGTTTTCTTAAATTCACGGGCACTTTACAGATGCATCCAGGGTGATGAGAAAAACTGAGCTTCAACTCATCACTGAAGTTGAGGTGACGGGCTTCCCGAGGGACGGGGAAAAGGCTTGGTACTGACATTACCTAGACCTTAAAGGACAACGTGATGCTGGCTACCAAGGGCATCACATTCATATTTGTATGTAATTTTTTCACACATAGCCAGCCTTCATTCTGTAAAGGATTTGAAGCCACTTACAAAACCGCACTGTATCAGCATAAAGTTGGAAGAGAAAGAAACGGGAGCAAAGCACAAATAAAATAAACAAAACTGGAGGACTAGAAATCCTGATAGAACAATGGATCCAAGACAGGCAAATGGGAGCCAAGGCATCTGTAGAGTCCAGGGCCTCTATCAGTGCAATGGGCCAAAGCAGGTGAGGCCTGGGAGACCAGGAGCAAAGCAGGATATTTCTAAAGTATGTTCCACCGAATCCTGCTGCTTCTGGCTCATTATAACTGTGCTAGAAATTTGCACAGATCTGTTTGCAAAGTATAGAGGACCAGAGACTTCTACCCTTCTGCACACTTCAGCTCTTTCTTTCTTCCAAAGAAGTGAAGATCTGTCCGGGTGGGACAGATTCCATATTCTGGAATATCGATGAGGACATCCTTACCAGTGGACGGGGCTTAAGCTTAGCAGGTGCTGCACACACATGGGACTGCCTGCAGCCACCTGCTGCCCATCCTTTCTCTCTCCCTCTCTCACTTTGTGGGTCAAAGGAGCTGTGAAGCTGAGCTGAGTGGCCCAGGCAAGGCCTGGCACAGACTATGAGAACCCACTGCGGTGTCTCCTTTCTCTCCTCTTCTTGCCCTTAAGCAGCAGGCAGACCCAGGCCACCGCTCAGCTGGACAATGACATAAATGTACCAACTTCTTCTGCTTAGAAACACAAGGTCTTTGGCATTCCTCAGGGGTACTCCCATTGAGTTTACAAGAAAGCCCTAGTTTGCGGTATCCTGCATTAGCCCAGATAACAACAGACTGGAATTTTAGCTTTTATCTCACTCTATCTTGTTTTTCTCTATGATCACTAGAGAACCAATCTCCCTGAGATAACAGATCCTGGACCAAAACCATCTATGCCCATCAGATAGTTCCTGGTTCCTAACACAGGATAGAGTTGTTTTCTTTTTTCTTCCCTATGACCCATAAGATAAGAAGATTCTTGCCTCTGTCCTGTCTCTGTTTTCCCACCCAGATTTAGGCCAAGTAGGTGGGAACCTCTGAAGGCCAGTCAATGCTTTCTTTATAATTGAAAAATTCCTCTCCATCTTAGTAAGTGTGCTAAGATCTGGCACTCAGAATCGTGTAGTCCTAATCACAATCCAGTGCTAGAGGTTAATATGCTACCTTGCTCCTTCCCAAAATCTACCAGACTCATCTTTGAACACTAATGGGATGTTCACTCCGTTTGTGTCCAGGCAGGTCAGATAACCAAGCTCAGACTGAGCATACTTCTGTGAAGGCTCATTGCCCACAATTCATTCTGATACCAACTTTTAGTCAGTTGGAGTTTTGGATATGAGTAATCAAAACTGACACTGGCTAACTCAGGCAGAAAATCAACTTCTTAGAAAATCAAATTCTGGGTAACTCCCAGAATTTACAGGATGGCCAGGGACTGAGATAAGAAAATATGGGGCGCCTGGGTGACTCAGTGAGTTAAAGCCTCTGCTTTCAGCTCAGGTCATGATCCTGGGGTCCTGGGATCGAGCCCTGTGTCGGGCTCTCTGCTCCGCGGAGAGCCTGCTTCCTCCTCTCTCTCCCTGCCTGCCTCCTTGCCTACTTGTAATCTCTGTCTGTCAAATAAATAAATAAAATCTTTAAAAAGAAAAAGAAAAAGAAAAGAAAAGAAGCAGTCTGGGCAGTAAAATCCTAAGCCCAGGTCATTCCACGGACCTCAGATCCATGGTATGTGGCCCCCGATTTGGCAATGTGTTCTTTCCATTCTGGTTAGAAAGGAGGGTCGGAAGGAGTTTTAGTTCCTGCATGACACATAAGCACACTCATTTACAGTTCTGTCTCAGGGTTATATTAACTCACCTGTCCTTTGTCATAAAATAGTCAGAAGAGATCTGGATCACCTGGACATCCCACAGAACATCACACTGATCAATTACATTGGTGACATCATGGTGTTCGGACAGGATGAACGAGAGTTGGCCAGCACACCTGATGAAGAGGAATAATACTGACCCTCAACAACGGAGGAATAATATTGACCCTCAATCTCAAGAGCATCATGACGACCCCAGGAAGCCGCATATCAAAATGTACATACTGTATGTTTTCATTTCTGCAAAACTTTGATACCGGCAAAAAGAATCTGCAGTAACAGGAAGCACATCAGTGACTGCCTGATGCTGGGGTTGGGGAGGAGGCTATTTGCAAAGGGTATGAAGGAACTTCCTGGAGTGAAGGAAATGATTTATATTTTAATTGTAATTATGATTACATTGTTAAAACTCATTGAGTTAAATGGACACTTAAGATGAATGCATTTTTATGCCTCAATAAAATTGAGCTAAAAAGGAATTATGCATAATTTTAGTAAATTCTCAGAACATGCATCATTGAAATAAACAGCTCAACTTTTCTCATTAGTACTGTATTCTCAAGCATGCATGGCTTAGATAAAAACATCTTTCATCTTTATTCACATCTTTTTCTAGTTTAATCATTTCTGTCTGATCTGGCATTGTTTCCTCACCTGCTTTCCCCACCCCCCTTTGCCGTATCTATCTCTGGGTGGGTCTAAAGGAGGGGATTCTTGGTTCCAGGCTGGGATGTCCAATGTCCATGAAGGGGTTTTCTAGGGTAAGTGGAGGGCTTCAGGTAAATGAAGTGTGACAATTGTACAAAATGGTCTGATTCCCTCTCATTGCCCACACCCCTGCACCACCCAGTGCTGTATGCTACCGAGCATGGCAGGACCCTCTCAGCCATGAGCACCAAATTGTGTCCTGGGGCTCCCTCTATTCCCACGGGCTTCCTGAGTCTCCTATACTTCTGTCATCCTTACAGTGCTGACCTTCCAGCCCCAGGGCTGGGCACATTGCACTAGAATATGCCTGGGTTGCTGGTGCCTCCATAACAAGCAGGGAAGGGCTCTCACTTGACTTGTGAGCCTTGGTTTCAAGCCTTCTTAGACCCCAGAACCATTTCTCCCTTTTTCTTCCCCCCTGAGGAGCATGGGTGTCCTGGTAAGGGGAGCTCATGGGTAGAGCACATTTGAGAGTTATTGATTTAAATAAAGTTAAACAGATTTCTGTGTTCTCACAGACCTTGCATGCCAATGTACATAAGAAATCTTTAAAGGGTGTTTGGAGGGGGTATTCTGCCTTCCCTGAAGTGGCTGTCTAGAGTCTTCTCCTGGTCCCAGCTCTTAGACCTAGCTTCCTCACATCCCCGGCTCCCAAATCTCTAACTGGCCCCTGGTCACTTTCCTGCCCAGAAGTCTTAGCCCAGAAGTCTCCCTACCTTTACATGATTTCAGATTATTTTTTTTATTTTAAAGATTTTTATTTATTTATTTGACACACAGAGATCACAAGTAGGCAGAGAGGCAGGCAGAGAGAGAGAGAGGAGGAAGCAGGCTCCCCGCCGAGCAGAGAGCCTGATGCGGGGCTCCATCCCAGGACCCTGAGATCATGACCCGAGTCAAAGGCAGAGGCTTTAACCCACTGAGCCACCCAGGCACCCCATGATTTCAGATTATATTCAGGTTCCCTTTTATCTCAACTTTCTCAGACAATAATTTTATCCTGACAAATTATGGGCATTTCTGAGTTACCTCCCCTCCCCTTTGGTTTCCATTTGTTTTTTGAAGTTTGATGGTTTCTAGTAAATTTATTCAGTTGTATAACCATCACCATACTTCAGTTCGGAAACATTTTCATCCCCCCAAAAGTACAGAAGGAGGACAAGTCCTGGGGAAATAGAAGTGGGTAGCATACAGATGGCAGATTCCCAGCTCCCTCCCATGGCCCCCGGGGCTGGATCCTAATGCCTCCTCCCCTCTGCCCAGCCCTCCCCAGGCTGATCCAGATGGCAGCACTCCCCACCTCCCCCAGATGCCCCCGAGAACCTCACAAGCGTCTGGACGGAGATGGAGGAGGGCAGCAAGCACTGTCTTCAGCTTCCTGCACGATCTGTTCCAAATACTTTCACTTTTCTTTTCTCCGGAAGCCTGGCCCTCACTGCATGTGGCCCTCATTGCATGCACAGACTTCCTGTTTCACTCACTGGCATCTCCCTGCTGTTCTCTCAGTCTTCCTGGAGTGATCCCTGGCCCAGACCCTGGACCGGGAAAGGGGCAGAGCAGGTGGCAGACCCAGCATCCAGGTGGGTTTTTGTCTTGGCTGCTTTATTCTTCATGTTTGGTGATTGGGTTCTGATAGCTGATTTCCCGGCAGCAGCTACAGGATGGAACCGAACTACTGAAACTGTGAGCCTCTCTCTTTGTAAAATATTGTCTTCCAAACATAGAGAGCAAAGTGGGATTTAACCAGAGACTCTGAAAAAGGGGGACAGACGTGGGAGTAGTGGGGGAGCAGAGACACAGCTCAACACTTTTTTCCCTAAATTCTAGCCTGTTGTTGTGGATGGAACCAAGATTTGCTCTCTACTCTCCTCTTCTGTGCTCTGTGATTTGCACTCTGCCCCAAATGGGCAACTTATTTCTTATCCATTATGCAAGTGACTAGAGGTAGTTGGTGGGAAAGAGACAATAAAGAGAAAACATTTAATTTCCTCTCTAGTGTTTCATGAACCTTTTATATATTTTTCTTAAGTACATTTATGATTGGTTCCTTGAAATAAATTCCTGGAAATGGAATTTGGAACTCAATGGAATACATACGTTAGAGCATCTGACCCTGATGGCTAAGTTAGCCTCCAGAACATTTGGACCTGTTTACATTTTCACCAGGAGCATTTGTGGTTATTGCTTTTATTCTTTATGTGGAAAAATTTATAGGCAAACATTATTTAGTTTTCGGGATGCCTGGGTGTTTCAGTGGTTAAGCATCTGCTTTCTGTTCAGGTCATGATCCTGGGGTCTTAGGATCAAGTCTGGCATTGGGATCCTTGCTCAGCAGGGAGCCTGCTTCTCCCTCTACCTGCTTTGCCTGCTGCTCCCCCTGCTTGTGCGCGCTCTCTCTCTGACAAATAAATAAAATCTTTATAAAAAATTGTTACATTGTCTTCTTTTGTACTGTCCCAACTACTAGTGAATTGCCATGTTTTTATATATTTATTGCATACTTAATTGTCTATTTATGCCTTTTGCTTTTTTTTCTATATGGATGTTTGTCTTTTGCTTATTCGTTTTTAAGACCGCTTTACATGATAAAAATCTGAACACTTGCAAAGGAGACCCAGTATCATGCACTAGTAAAAAATGGGGCTTAGGGTCGCCTAGATGGCCAGGTAGGTTAAGCCTCTGCCTTCGGCTCAGGTCGTGACCTCAGAGTCCTGGAATCAAGCATCAGGCTTTCTGCTCAGCGGGGAGTCTGCTTCCCCCTCTCTCTCTGCCTGCCTCTCTGCCTACTTGTGATCTCTGTCTGTGTCAAATAAATAAAATCTTTAAAAATATATATATATATATGTAAAAAAAAATGGGGCTTTAGTCAGGTAAGCTCTGCTTTACCAACCTTGGGCTAGTTACTTAACCTCTCTGTGCCTTGCTTTCTTTCATTCTTGAGAATCCTAACAGATGAAGAAAAAGGAACCTAGTGGATATTATGTTCTGAATGCTGTAGTATAATTAATCATCCTAAATGTAACCCCGGGGCCACTTCCTCTTCTTACCCCCTGTTCATTCTGGCTTTCTCTGGCTCTGTGCTGATCTTTGAAGTATCCTTCCCCATTGGATGGATTCTGTCTATATCAGGGATTCTAGATCTCCCTTCCACCTGTTCTCAGTCTTCCAGGATTTCTTCACGATTATAGATCTCCCATGGTGTCTTTTCCTTCTCAGTACTGTTATGGATTATCCTTTTTTTACGATATGTTTCTTTTTTCCTGTCAAACTTACAGGATGTGGGAGTGAGTAGAGAGAGCAGGGATGCTGGGTCTACCACTAGTATTAGCCCTGGAACAATCATTACTTACAGTTTAATTTTCAGTCATACACAAAACGAAGTTGGAAAGTTGGAGTCTCTGTTTGTTTTGTTTAAAAAAAAATCTCTGGGTGGTTGAATTTTTTTGTTAATACTCGTTTCTTGACAATTTGTCAGGAATGTCATCTGTAATTTTCTACCTATTATAACATGAATATTTTCTCCTGGCCTATCATAGCTAATTTTTATAAATGTCGCATGGGCATGGGAAAGGCCCATGTCTGTTCTGAGATATGAAATTGATACATATAATAAATCAGTTACATTGCCTTTACTAATCATGTCTTTCACATATTTCACATATGTTTATGTTTGTCTTGCTTCTGTGTCAAAGATTATAGGTGGGTTACTAAAGTTTCTACATATTATCAGGTTTTTGTCTTTCTACTCATTACTGGGTGGTCCCTCTTTACGAGCTTTGTTAGTGTCTGCCTTAAGTGACTGCTCAGGCAATCTTAACTCCTTTCAATGTAGCTATGGACAATAGAACTTATGACCATAAACCTAGAAGCAAAAAGTTGGAATTTGTTTACTTTCTACCACTTCCAAGTCATGTGATTTAGGGCAAGATAGTAAACATCTCTATGTCTTAGGGTCCTTCACAATATAATGGGTACAATCACAGTAACCATCTTGCAAGGGTTTTGTGAAGCTCAAATAAGCTAGTGCATGTAAAAACCTTAGAACAAAGTCTGGCACATAGGAAGTACTCAATAGATATTGGCTATTTGAAATCTGTTTTATGTTTATCAGCAGCCCCTTTGGGATTTCGGCATCATATTCTTGGTTGCTTTCCATCTCCATGGTCGCTGGGTGTTGTTATTGCCTCCTATGCCCATGAGCCTTTGAGGCAGGGGTTTTGCTTTGCAGACTGCTCAGGGCTGCCTTTGGGACCAGGATGCAGGTCTGAAGATGGCTACTGAGCGCAGAGAGCAGCTCCCCGAGTTCCCAGAGTCTTTCTTCTCTTCTCATGCCTCTTTCATAGGATGTTCACCATGACCCGGGCCTTAGAAGAGGCTCTTCTCCAGCACTTCATATGCCAGAAGCTGGAAATTGCCTATGCCATACACAAGCCATTTCCCTTCCTTGAAGGCTTCCGAGACAACTCCTTCATCACGGAGACAATGTACAGGGTGAGTCACGCTGCCTGCTTTCCCATATCAGCCCAGCCTCACAAAGGAGTCTCCATTACTGAAGTTTCTAGCCCCAAACTCCTAGGGCTTCTGGAACTCAAAAGACCTATTCCCAAAGGCTCATTGTCAGGGAAAGATGAGGTCACAGGGGCTGCCACACAAATGACCTCAACCAGGTTACTCGAAACAAGAGAAATGTGTTGTCTCACAGTTTTGGAAAACAGAAGTACAAAATCAAGGTGTTGGCAGGGTTGGTTCCTTCTCGAGGCTCTGAGGGAGCATCCGTTCCCTAATTCTCCTGCCTTCTGGTGGTACCAGCAACCCTTTGTGTTCCTGGGCCTATAGGAAAATCACCTATAATCGTGGTTTCAATCTCCACATCAGGCTCTACATTACCTTTTCCTTTTCTTGTCTTTTCTCCTTCTCTCCTTTTATAAGGACACTGGTCATTGTGATTTAGGGCCCACTCTAGTCCAGGGTAATCTCATCTCAAGATCCTAATTTAATTACATCTGCAAAGACCCTTTTTGCAAATAAGGTCACATTTATAGGGTTCAGGTGGACATGTCTTTTTGGAGGAGTGACACCATTCAACCCACAAAGGGCATCCTCCCAATTCCTAAGAGCTTGTTGAGCACAATCCATTCAGATGTGAAGCAAGGCAGGCATTGGAAGATACGACTATGCAGACAAAAAGGGCATTCTTTAATAACTTGGGGGTTTTCTTAATGTATTTCCTGAGCACCAGGCCCAGGGAAGTGCATCAGTGGTTGAACGATCTTCTCCCAGTCTCAGCCTGGTTGGTTCCAACCCCTCTTCACATCACAGCCCAGATGTCACTCCTAGGAGAGGCTTCCTCAACCCACTCATCCAGATGATTTCTCCAAGAACTCTATGCTTTCTTTTCATAACAATTTTCTCAATAACAACTGGGCATTTCTTTAATTTGTTTACTATTTAATGCTTATCTTCTCCACCTGACAGTGTCCCTCCCCCAGCCTGGGTAGCACCATGTTTATCTTATCCTTGCTCTCTACCCAAGGACTAGTCTAGTAGGTGCTCAGTGTTATGTTGTCAATTTTCCTGACATGTTTCTCCTTTTGGCCAGCTTCTCCTGAAGAGGAGTTCTCTGGATGACTTCCCTGTGGCTACAACCCATTCAGGCTATCCCAAGTCCAAGAGAGAGAGGAGAGGCTAACAAGCAATCGCAGAATTGCCCCCCCTCCCCTTGACCGACTCCTTGATCCATTGCTACAGAGTTCTGCCCAGAGCGTTGGAGAATTAATGACAGAGTAGCAGCCTCGACTCTTCTTTTCCTTCCCTAAAATTTCTCTCTTCCCTCAAATGTACCTAAAATAATGTTCACAAAGCAAACTTATTTTAAAGAAGTCTATTTATTTATTCCTATGACTAACAATCCAAATGTATGTGAAGTTCTAAAAGTAAACATGTGGAACTGTAACTTTTCTATGTTAGACTTTAACCATGCATTTGTGCTGAATTCCTTCTTAACAGAACAGAATACCATTCCTACAACTTAGAAAACCATAAATGTGTAATAAACTTCCATTCCGTTTTATAATCATTTATAATAATCCTCGACTCCATTTTTTAAGGAATCCTTGGAAGCCTGTAGAAATCAGGTCCCTGTACCCAGAGTAGTGTACAACATTCTCACCCACCTGGAAAAGACCTTCAGTCTGTCAATTCTGGAGACATTATTCAGCCGAATTAACCTGTGTGAATATCCCAATCTGACGACGATTCTCAAGGGCTTCAGAAGCGGTACGAGGCTTCTTGAATATCTTTTGGGCTATAAAAGCATGGCAGAAGCTGCTATGGTCAAAGTTTGGGTTGGTTTTCAGCCCCCTGGAATTATGCACTTATAGTGCTGGGTTCTCTGGAGATATAGGGAGCGTACTCTGTCACAGGTGCGCAAGGAAGAGCAGCCTCTGGCCCCAGCTCTCTAAGATGAATTTCTAGAAGACACATTTCTGTCTTACCTATTCTATAATGTGGGGGAATGTTGTACAGTTTACCCCACTGGGGAGGCTCTAGGGAAATGCAGTTCCAGAGACTTAGTCTGGCAGAAGGATGAGGAGAGCCAGAGGGGAAGAGAAATGAATAGGGATGGACAGTAATTATCTTTTTTTTTCAGTACTTACTATGTACCAGGTATTGTCCCAAGCCCCTTATATGATTACCTCATATCATCTTTATTATTATCCCATTATTATCCCCATCTGACATATGAAGAAGCCATTATTATCCCCATCTGACATATGAAGAAATTAAAGCTCAGAATAAGTTTCCTAAAGTTACTTGTCTGCTAAGAGCAGAGTCAGTTGTACCACTTGGGCTTCCTAGCACCAACGCCTGAGATTTCAATCCCCCTTTTAAATAAGGACAGATGGAAGGCAGAGTGTAAACCTGGAGGAGAGGAGAGGGAGCTGAAGACAGAGAGAGGGTAGAAGAAGGAAGCAGAACGTGATGCACACTGGGAACGAGAACAAGCTGGATAGATAAAGAGCAGGAGAAAGAGCAAGGACAGGGATGGGAAGGAGGAGGCCAGGGCAAGAGGAAGAGGTGACATGATCACTTTGGGCTTAAGGCCTAAAGCGCATGGTTCACTTAGCTGAGAACAACAGGAAGAGGACCAGGAGGTCACCCTGGATTGTAACATTCTATTAGTGGGTTCACCACTGTTAACAGCAAGAGGTTCCTCCCCCAAAGAAGAAATGACTCCTTGAGCTAAAGGGGCAGCAAAAGAGAAAAGTGCCCCTCCCTGTCGACCCAGGTACACTTGAGTCCACGCTCCTGGCAGCATCGGGATGGCATGGGGAGGACTGAGTTCTCAGAAGCCATGCTAAGTCAGTCTGAGAGCCAGAGGCACCACACCCTGCAGTGCTCCCCCTCACCTAGCCAAGCTCATGCATCTTTCTGGATCTGTAACTCTAAGCTTTTGTTCTAGGCCCCTTTCCAAAATCCCATCTTAATTCTTTTTTCTGTTCACTGGTTGAGACAACTTAACTCCTGAAATAAATGATGGAGAAGAATCATAAGAGAAACCTGGCCATTGAAGGAATCACATACAGAAAGCCAAGGGCCGAGAGTACTGAGGATGGGGTGGAAAGTTGGTGTGGCTCATCATAGGGTGTGAGGCAGGGATCATGAAGCTTGTTCTACAGAAATGAGCAGAAAGCAGAGTAGAAAGGATGCACCATGTGAAGGAATTTACATTTTATCTTATTTGCTACAGGGAAGTGTGATGTGTTTATTTATTAAAACAGGGACATGTATTAAAACTGTCTAAATTTTGAAACCAAAATTAAAGAAAAACTGAAGAAAATGAAATCTCTGAGTTCAAAGTGAAACTCAGCTTTATGTGCGAAATGACTTCGGTATTAGATCAGAGGTCTAATGCCCAAATCAAACACATAGAATAGAAAGGGGTCACAAACAGAAGATGCTGGCCGTGAATGGGTTCTACGCACCTGGGGGAGGATGAATCACCCCATGCGCCCAATTCCCAACTCTTTGGAAGTCCTGTACAAAGAAATTCCCTAATAATTCTGAGTAGCCAGGGCGTTGATGTGTGTTCCTTTGCCAATCCCAGTTGTCATTGCCTACGGAGGATGGAACAGAGCTATGCTGACCCTCCTCGAAGCTCCAGCCAACCCAGCAGAAGGATGCTCCCTCCAGACGCTGCTGCCGCTGCCCCCGCCCCAGAGCCACCAGCCCCCTTCGCCCAGTGTCACTGAACCCAGTGCATCAGCACAGCACAGTGCTGAGATTGTGGGCGAACCATCCAGCCCTTCTGACTCTGCTGTGGCTCTTCCCAGAGCCACCCAGGAAGGAAGGATCATTCCAGGTGAGGGAAAGACTTTGTCTGACACCTGTGCCTCCCCGGCCTAGGATACCTGTGGTCGTGTCTAGAAGCCCAGGGTCCCACCTTTTGGTAATCTTATCCATCCCGTATGCCCTCCTATCACACACAGCCTTCTCCAAGAAGGACTGCCAGGGGCTTGGAGAAAGCCTAGAGCCCAAGCACCTGCTTCCCACTCCTGGAATAACCCAACTCTCTGCCTTGGGGCATTGATGCTTCTGTCCTGGTTGTTTTTACCATTTGCTTTCCTCCCTGATACCCTGTAATGATTTTTCTTCCTCTCTTCAGTGCCCAATGACAACTTAACATCCGAAATAAATGATGAAGAAGACCCACAGGAGATGTTTGGCTCTCCCCCCAACCCTGTTCAAGGTAATATTGCTTGGGGCTGACTTAGTTTAGTTCAGAGTGGATATGAGGGGCAAACGTGCACCTGCCAACCCAGAGGCATGCAGCAGAAGCCCAGAGAAAAAGAACTGGGTAAGACAAAGAAAAAGAAACAGGAGGACCGATGCCCCAGCTCAGCACAGAACTACTTGTCAGGGATGCCTCCACAACCAGTTTGATGCCATGATGTCCAACTAATAACAGTGTTCTGAACTGAAACGTAACTTGTACAATACCCCTCTCTGTGACCCTCACTAAGTCGCTTTCTGGTTACATGGGTCTTCCAGTCATATTCATTTTTATGTGGTTTGGACTCTAAGAGTAATGTTAGTGAAATTATTAGAAAAGATGATAGGGGCACCTGTGTGGCTCAGTGGGTTAAAGCCTCTGCCTTCAGCTCAGCTCATGATCCCAGGACCCTGGAATCGAGCCGCATCGGGCTCTCTGCTCAGCAGGGAGACTGCTTCCCTTCCCCTCTCTCTGCCTGTCTCTCTGCCTACTTGTGGTCTTTGTCTGTCAAATATATAAATAAAATCTTTAAAAAAAAAGAAAGAAAAGATGATAAAACGTTGAAGGATCTGCTGATTGAAAAATCTGCTAAAACATTGAAAGATTTAGTTTCCAAAATTGTGTTTCATATCTCTCCCAGCCATCATTATTAAGGACATTGATTCATTAAATGTAACCATGGAGTATTATCAGGCACTGTCGAAAATGGTATCATGGATTCTCCAACACTGAGCATAAAGGGCCCCATTTGGTCAAAATGTTTCCTTTATTCCTCTAATACCCACCATCCATATAAGATTAACATAATCATGAAGCCAATGACAACAGAAGATTCCATCTTCTAGACTACCCAAAGAAAGAAATCAATTATTAAATTAGGAAGTAATGAATCACTGTATCCTATATCTGAAACTAATATAATGCTGTATGTTAACTACATCAGAATTAAAATTTAAAAATAATAATATTTTTAATAATAATAGTAAGCAGCTAGTTGAAAGGAAATGATTATTGACTCTCCTGCTCTATCCCACCCTTGCTGGGCCTTGGTGTTGGGTTGGCCCCATCGTTTTTACTGGCAGGAGTAGATTGGTGGTGTTTCTCTCCCTCTGATCCCTGTTTGCTGGTCCTAGGACCTGAAATTCCTCTTCTTCCTCGGTTCAGTGTCCGGTAACACTCTGAGCCCCCAGATAAAAGATAAGGAAATGCTCAAGAGATGCCCCACCAGGCTACGTGCCAGGTAATTTTGATGTAGACAACTTTAGCTTGCCCTACTTTCTGTGTCTACTGACAGACGAGGTCATTCAGGTTTTCTTGAGACAGGGCTCTCTTTGCTACTCTAGACCACCATCTTTGGGCTGTGCTCCCAGCCTTCGGGAGCTCCTACATGCAGGAGACCCTGGGGTGGACAAGGGAGACAAGTCTGGGAAAGGAAAACCTAGAGTGGGTTCACTGAAGATGAGAAGCAGGAGCCCAGTTGGTATCCACTGGGCCTGGGCTACAAGCATCACTAGGAGATATGCTAAGTACAAGCATTCATTGCCATGAGGAACCCTGGGGAAAGGACAGAGACGGAGTCAGAGCAGAACTGTGTAAGTCACCCATGCTCTGAGGTCATTGCAATAAGGTAAATTTCAAAACTGCTCCATCCAAATGTGAAGGAAACAAAATTGCTGTGCCTGGGTGTGGATGGTTATTTTTCCCAGTCCCCACTCTGACTGTGGAGAAGTTTCAACTTTAAAGCCAGTCATTTCTATAGGATTTCGATTTTTAAGAGTTGATAGGATTAAAATAATTTTAAATGCAACAAATTATTTAAAATGTCTCATGACTGCTTGCCAAAATCTGAGATTGATCTCATAGCACTGTGCAAACAAGAAGGTGACAGTCTTACTTGAGATTTATAATGGCTTTCAGCCCTTCTGTCTTCTCAGTGCAGCAAAAAAGTAGAACTTTGTATTTATTTGCTGTTAACACGTGCTTACAAGTAGAAGTTAGCTCCTGCTTTCTTGGTCCTTGTACACAGAACTATCAAGACTTTTAGCTTCCTTCACTATTTTTCAAGGTGAAATCATGACAAAGAGAAGGTCTGAAAATATCCATTCACAGACCTCTAAGCAATAACGTGTATTTTTCCTATGGCGAGGACATTCCCCTTCATTGAAGCCACCAGAACTCAAGGTCAGCCCTCACCCAGCTCAAAGCCTCACTCCCTGCATGAGGGCGGCTGAGAACCCTTCTTCCTCTCTTCCACTGAGTAAGGGAAACCTCTCGAAACAGGTCAAACTGAGCCTTCCTCTGTGTGACAATTGTTCCCTGCTTCACGGGGATAGCCGCACAGGCAACTCTAACCACAAATTGATCACATCAAGGCAGAGCCAGGGAGCCCCATGGGCTGGCAGACCCCCAGCCCATGGTGATGTGTTCTGCACCCTCCTGCTCTGCGCTCCCTCAGGACTTTTCCTTCAGTCTGTTCCAAGCTCTGAACTGAATTCTCTTTCCTTTGTTAGTGATAACAGATGACTCTCCTGAACCAAACGACCCCAGAGAGCTCCAGGAGGCATCCAGCACACGTCCCAACAAGAAAGGTAAGGAATGGTTGCCTTTCTCCTGTAGATGTCAGGAGCGTGAATTTGGAGATACTTTCTGCTTTTCTGCTATTTTGTCAGAAGCTCCCACCATATGATTGTAGTCATGATGTACATATGTTCTGCATTCACTGTGTCTTCCATGAAGGCTTTCGTGAAGACTGTAGGGAAGCCAGGAGGCACTGAGGGCTGTTGAAATATGTATCCATTGCAATCACTTTCTCTGAAATCATCAAGGTCTTCTTTACCCACAACTTCTTGAAGGATTAGTCATACCTCCCTCTAACTGAAAGTGGGTTCCCCTGAGAGGACACTGCTTTCTCTCAAGATAAGGCCACATACTGTCTGCTATGACTCTTGGTGGAAGGCAGGGAGGATGTCCACTGCTTGCTACCCACCAGCCCCAGCCAGGCCCTTTGTCCTCCATCCTCTACTTTGAGGCTTAACCATTCAAATGAAATACTCCCTCCCTAGTCATCACTATCATCCTTGACTTGCCCCCAATTCCTCAGCACACCTCAAAGGCTGACTTAGAATTTTTCTATCAGTTCAAGTCCTGCCACCATCCTGGAACCGTCAAGGTACACAGGGATAAGAGTACCCTCAGATCCTTCTTTGGCTCTTTTCCAGTGACTTCTTCCTGCACCAATTCTTGGTTGCTCTCAAAGGCAACCCATCAGCCTTCTCATCATTGAAACCTGGCTCAACCTCCCAATAATTAATTTCAGAATTCTCTTTTTTGACCTCTAATCCTTAAAGTCTGCTGCTTCTACAGCCATTGTTCCATCTCTGAGCTCTCCTCCTCTGTCCAATCTTTAAAAAAATTAATTCGAGAGGCACCTGGGTTGCTTAGTCAGTTAAGCCTCCAACTCTTGATTTTGGCTCAGGTCATGATCTCAGGGTTGTGGGATCAAGGCCCGTGTTGGGTTCTACACTCAGCACAGAGTCTGCTTGTCCCTTTCTCTCTGGTCCTCCCCCAGCTCACATATGCATGCTCTCTTTCTCAAATAAATACATAAAATCTTTTTGAGAAATTAATATGAAGGTATCTCTGCCTGGTTTCTTCCTTATAATTTGTTCCCTCTGGAGCTGTCCTTCAACTTCATTTGGATGACCAGTGCACTGGCCTTTCTCTTTTCTGGTTCATCATATGCCCTCTTCATGCCCCTTTATACAAAGTTAGAGCCCACAAACCATCACTTCAGTAACCTCTTGCTGATATCTTAATCTGCCTTGACTCTCACTGTCTTTTCCTAGTATCCTCTGGCAGGTCTTGGAGGGACCCCATTATCAGCTTTCTGCACACTGTGTCTGAAGGCAGGCACCACTGAGGAGAGCCACATGGCAGGAAAGAGCACATGGGCTGTGTCTTCATGACTCCAGCATAAATGACCCTCCCATGCTACCTGACAATTGCACTTCTTGCAATGATCCTTTCCAACCCTGAGCTTTTTCTTTGAACTGCCGACCCTCTCACCACCTCTTTTTTCTTAATAGATTACTTTTCCTCCTACTTCATAGAAAGGCTCAGATAGGAATCCCCTCAGCTTCTGCTACCAACCAGCAACTCCAGCTGCATCTGTCCCCTCCTCTCTGGTTCCCTCTTTCCCGCTATAGCAATCCTTCCATCTCCCCTGATGAGGTCTATGATCCCTTCTCTTTCCTGAGAATCCAGCATCTCCCTGTCACAGGATCTGCATTCAACCACTTGCCAAGCTTATCATAGCTCATGAAAAGAGCTTCCTCTTGACCCTCAGCTCACCTCACCTGCTTCCATAGTTCCGTCCTCCATCACACAACCAAACTGCTAGAAATGAGTTAGCTAAACTCATTGTCTTCATCTCTTCATGTCGCTCTCTCCTCTGCCATGTTAGAATTTCTTCTCCCTCATTACTCCATGAAGCAGCAACAAGTAAAGTCACCAGTACCTCCTCACCACTATGGTGTGAAGACCGAAAGGGAAAGCTCAAAATTACCGACACGTAAAGTTGGCAGGTCTATGTTTGTAGCCATGAAAAGATGATCTGTACCCTTTCTGTTTAGGAAAGAAAAGAAAAAGATGTATCTGGTCAACTCCAAAAAAGAGACGCCAGAAAAAAAACCTCCCAAAAGGTAAGATGAGAGAACAAGAGGAGGTCAGAGGCCACAGACACCTCATGTTTGCAGGTCAAGGTGTGGGAAGTTGAATTTTATTCTAATAAATGAGGAGACATTGAAGAGATTTCATCAATAAAGTGACATGATCCCATTTTATGTTTGACAAGAACAATTCTGGGGCTGCGTAAAGAATGAACTGGAAATGGAAAAGAATGGAAGCAGGGCAACGCATTTGGGGGGCAGATGTCACACAAGTGGATAGAACTCTGGATTCGGGTCTGGCAGTGGAGATGGGGAGGATGGCCAGTTCAAGAACAGCTTGGGGGTAGAGCTGAAAGGCCTTGATAAACTGGAAGCTAGGGAGCAGAGAGAAACGAGGCCTGCTCTTCAGTATCTGGCTTGAATGGCCGGGTGGAGGGTGGCATGCATTGCTTAGAGAAGATGCAAATAATTGGAGGAGAAATTTTAGAATTTTCCATTTTTTTCAAGATTGGTGTTAGCGGTCTATGACCTTGTACCAAGCCAGTAAGTTTTTTGTCAGAAACTGTGAAGGGTCTGAGATGGTACCCCACTTGCACTAGCACATTCTTTAGGTATATGACCACTGCAGGAACCCAGGCACCTGAATCCAAGGGGAGAGAATTCCTTATTAATATTCACAACCAGCTCAACAGCCAGAGTAACATTGCGGCACCTACCCCCCCCCCACCCCCACATGCAGACCCATAAGCAACGAGAAGAGAGCTGATGGAATCTTTCTAAGGGCATATGATGTCCCATAGACAAGAGACAGAGAATGAGAGTGGTGGATTTTCTGTTTATTTGGACAAGGATAACCATCCTCTTGCCCTCCTGAAAGGAAAAGAAAACAAAAAACAAACAAAACAAAACAAACAAACAGAAACACCCTTTTTGCTGCTTTGAGATAAGATTGAAACAAGCCTGGGTTCTCACTCTTAACTTTTGGAATTTAAATGCCTCTTTCTAAGAGGCAGAGAAAGCCCAGGTGTCTCCAGGTTTTACTAAAGTTGTCTCCAAGTTCTGGGCTTCACCCCTTTTGATGTGTTAATACCTATGGAGGGAGGACTCCTCCCCACCTTTGGATTTAACTTTGGGAAGTTAACTTTGGGACTTAATCTAGGAAGTTAGCCCTGCTCTAGGCATTGGGCAATCTCATGAGATGAGAAGTTTTATTATCCTTTTAGATCAGACAGCAATTGACTAGCTATAGCTCTCATTCTCATGATACGTGAAGAGCAGATGTGTCTAGGTAAGTGAAAGCAAGCATTCCCTATCTTTATTCTGTATGTATTTCCATGTCTCTGGAGGCAAGCGCTTCTTAGAGAAGCACTGAGAAATCAAGAGAGTTTAATTTTCCCACAATATGCCACTCTGGCACTTGATAAAAAATCAGATTCAAAGATATAAATATAAGTCCCTGGCAAAATGAAGGCATCCAGGACCATGGGAAAGAGAACTCTAAACTTGACAAGCCCCACCTCAGGCATTGCAAATCCTCTGTGTTCCAAACTCTCACACCGTCATGGGGCCCCTCAATTCTCTAATACTTTGCACTCTCCGCACCAGAGGCACCTAAGGACCCTTGGATTTCTCCTGACCCATACCTAGGCCCTCAGGAACCTGGAGAGGTACTTTTTAACACTCCCCCTGTGCCAAAAGAGACCACTTGGCCATTTTTACTCGGATGTGGCCACCGCATGTGGTGTCATACAACAGGGCCCAGGAAAGAAATTCTACAGCTCTGGGATTCTGGTTAATTTCAACAGGTTGTACAGGGGTGAGAGCAGATGGTACGTCTAAGGGAGAAAGAAAGGTGCACACAAGAAAAATATGTAATTACAGAGAAATAGCAGGAGAAAAACAAGATACAGGAGTACAGAGATCTCAAAATCTGTGGGAGCCGGGGGCATGCGGGGGGGAGGTGCTTTCCTGGGCACCCTGGTGAAAATTATTCACAAATCACTATTTGGCCCAGGGAGAGCCTCACCTCGGCACAGAAGCCAAGAGAAGCTCCAAGTGGTGGAACAGACAACTCAAAGGAAGGACGATTCACCCAGGAAGTCAGATGTCATGCCAAGGGTCCAAAAGGCAAGCCCTGAATGTGCCCAAAGCTCTGGACCAGAGGGTAAGGCCAGTGCCAGAATCTGCCATTTGAATAGTCGGTGTGGGAGGGTCTTTCACGGAACAGGCAGTGTTAGGCAGGTGTGTAAAGGTAACAGCAGAGGGAGGGAGAAGTGGGGAGACCGGTGTGTGTGACAAGAGGGAACACAGATCTGTTGCACCTGAGGACATTTTGTGCAGAAACAGCTCTGTCCACACAGTACCACTGACCTCAGCTGTGACCTAAGGCAGCAGCTCTCAACCTTTTTGGTTCCGAGACTTCTTTACACTCTTCAAAATTACGGAGTACCCTAAAGACCTTCTGTTTCTGTTGTTTATATTTATCTGTATGTACTTGATCTGTATCTTATATTTATCTGTATGTATTAGGCATTAAAACTGATCATTTAAAATATTTATGTGTTAGTTCATTTAAACGTAACAGTAATATACCAAATACCTATTAACATAAATGACATATTTTCATGAAAAACAAATATATTTTCCAAATGCAAAAACCGGTGAGAAGACTGGCACCATTTTACATTTTTACAAACCTCTTCATGTCTAGCTGAATCCAAGACAGCTGGATGTGTATAGCTGCTTCTGGGTTCGATCGGTTGGGAAACATTGCTTTGGTGGGAGGACACAAGATAATCCAGCTTCATGAGGATCTGTAGTTCCAAAGGGTGGAGTATTTAAACAGTTTCTTGAGATAATTCTGTATGTTCACCTTTGATATTGCACCCAAAGTCAAGAAGGGATGGTTTCTTTTTTTTTTTTTTTTAATAGGAATGGTTTCTTAAAGGTTAGTTGTGAATTAGCATCTGAAACCACAGCAATTAACTTCTTACACCCTTCTGAAACTAATAATACACTATATGTTAATGAACTGAATTTAAATAAAATAAAATTTTAAATTTTCTTAAATTACCTTTTTTACTCTGTTGCAATACAATGCATTGTGCTATCTTGCATTTTAAATGGCATATCTGCTTACACAGGATTTTATAATATCTTGAACATTTGGAATATATTGGTTCACTGAATTTGACAGTAAGCTTGCAGCTCAATCACACAAGTA
The DNA here is from genome assembly GCA_004024625.1 of Mellivora capensis. Classification (NCBI taxonomy): domain Eukaryota; kingdom Metazoa; phylum Chordata; class Mammalia; order Carnivora; family Mustelidae; genus Mellivora; species Mellivora capensis. The sequence continues at coordinate 89 of PISX010015194.1, read as the reverse complement.
TTTTTTTCGAGACATTCGTGCTTCAAGATGTAGCGAACTGCTTTAGATGAACTCCCCAGTTTTCCACATAGACTATTAAAAAGATGTCT
>PISX010015193.1:21290-50547 GCA_004024625.1 Mellivora capensis | reverse complement strand
GGGATAAAAATACTTTATATGTTTATAAAAAATAAAAAAATTTATTAAAAAAAAAAAGATTCAGATCCCAGAAAAAAAAAAAAAAGAACATGTGACTCTTGATCTTGGTGTCATGAGCTGAATCCCCACATTAGGCGTAGAGTTTACTTTAAAAAAAAAGCTTTCCGGGGCGCCTGGGTGGCTCAGTGGGTTAAAGCCTCTGCCTTCGGCTCAGGTCCTGATCCCAGGGTCCTGGGATTGAGCTTTGCATAGGACTCTCTGCTCAGCAGGGAGCCTGCTTCCCCTACTCTCTCTCTGCCTGTCTCTCTGCCTACTTGTAGTCTTTCTAAAAAAAAAAAAAAAAAAAAAAAAGCTTTCCACAAAACATGGGGCTTGAATTCATGAGACTCAAGAGTCTCATGTGCTAACACTGAGCCAGCCAGGTGCCCCAGGCATAGAGCTTACTTAAAAATAATGACAATGGAGGGCTCCTGGGTGGTTCAGTGGGTTAAACTGCTGCCTTCGGCTCAGGTCATGATCTCAGGGTCCTGGGATCGAGTCCCGCATCGGGCTCTCTGCTCAGCAGGGAGCCTGCTTCCCTCTCTCCCTCTCTTTCTGCCTGCCTCTCTGCCTACTTGTGATCCCTGTCAAATAAATAAAATCTTTTTAAAGAAATAATGCTTTCATACTGAATAGCATGTTGAAATAATATTTTTTATTTATTGGGTTAAAATATAGTATTAAAATTAATTTCACTTGAGTTTTTTTGTTTTACGTTTAATGTGGCTAATAGAAAAATTGGAATTACTTGTGTGGCTCACATAGTCAGTTGGATAGCACTGACTTGGAGGAACCACAGTGCAACTGAAATCAATGATGGTATTTACAGTAACAACTAATACTGACTCACTGTTACTGAAGGAATCAACTGAGAATATCTTTTTTTTTTTTTTTTAAGATTTTATTTGAGCACACAAGAGAGCACAAGCAGGGGAAGCAGCAGAGGGAAAGGGAGAAGTAGGCTCCCCACTGAGCAGGGAGCCCATTGCAGGACTCAGATCCAACCTGGGACCTTGGGATCATGACCTGAACCAAAGGCAGATGCTTAACCGACTGAGCCATCCAGGTCCCCCTCAACTGAGAAAACCAAAACTTTTATTTTATTTTTTTTTTAAGATTTTATTTATTTATTTGACAGAGAAAGAAAGAAAGAGTGAGAGAGGGACCAAAGGCCAGGGGTAGGGGCGCGGGGGCGGGCGGTGGGAGAGGGAGAAGCAGGCTTCCGAGGAGCACGGAGCCCAATGCGGGGAGCCAAAGGCAGACGCTTAATGACTGAGCCACCCAGGCACCCCATATCAAAACTTTTGATAGCTGATACCAGGAAAGCAAAAACTGTTTTGTTTTGTTTTTTTTGAGATTTTATTTATTCATTTGACACAGAGAGAGAGAGAGAGAGAGATCACAAGTAGGCAGAGGCAGGCAGAGAGAGAGGGGGAAGCAGGCTCCCTGCTGAGCAGAGAGCCCGATGTGGGGCTCCATCCCAGGACCCTGAAATCATGACCTGAGCCGAAGGCAGAGGCTTTAACCCACTGAGCCACCCAAGTGCCCCAGCTGTTTTATTTCTTTTTTTTTTCTTTTTTTTTTTAATTAATTTATTTATTTGTCAGAGAGAGAGGGAGAGAGAGTGAGCGAGCACAGGCAGACAGAGTGGCAGGCAGAGGCAGAGGGAGAAGCAGGCTCCCCGCCGAGCAAGGAGCCCGATGTGGGACTCGATCCCAGGATGCTGGGATCATGACCTGAGCTGAAGGCAGCCGCTCAACCAACTGAGCCACCCAGGCATCCCCTGTTTTATTTCTTGAATGCATTTTATAAGCTTTGTTATCTTTTGATTGGAATAGGTCTAAATTTATATTTCCTTAAGTCTCCAGTGATGTAACTCAGTAAAAATTGTCAGGGGTTCCTGGGTACCTACTTCTCCCTCTCCCTATGCCCCTCGTCCTTGCTTGTGCACTCCGTCTCTCTCTCTCTCTCTCTCTCTCAAGTAAATAAATAAAATCTTTTAAATAAATAAATAATGTCAGCAGTTGGGGGTGAGGCACTTGGGTGACTCAGTTAAGCAGCTGATTCTTGAGTTTTTGTTTTGTTTTGTTTAAAGATTTTGTTTATTTATTTGACAGAGATCACAGGCAGAGAGGCAGGCAGAGAGAGAGGAGGAAGCAAGCTCCCTGCTGAGCAGAGAGCCGGATGCGGGGCTCGATCCCAGGACCTTGGGATCATGACCTGAGCCGAAGGCAGAGGCTTAACCCACTGAGCCACCCAGGCGCCCCTGTTTTGTTTTTTTAAAGATTTTATTTATTTGAGAGAGAAGGAGCAAGAGAACATGAGAAGGAGGAGGGTCAGACAGAGAAGCAGACTCCCTGCTGAGCAGGGAGCCCAATTGGGGACTTGATCCAGAACTCCAGGATCATGACCTGAGCCAAAGGCAGTTGCCCAACCAACTGAGCCACACAGGCACCCTGAGTCTTGATTTTGGCACAGGTCCGGATCCCAGGATCATGAAATCAAGTCCCGCGTTGGTGTCAAGAGTCTGCTCGAGTTTCCCTTGCCACTCCCACTTGTGCTCTGTCTCTCTCTCTCTCAAATCTTTAAAAGTAAAATTGTCAGGGGTTCCTCATAGAACATGTGACTCTAGATCTCAGGATTGTGAGTTTACACCCCATTTGGGCACACAGCTTTAAAAATGTCAGGATTTCAGGGGTTTTTTCCCCCTATTTTTGAAGAACTTTTCATGGAATTACTTACAAAATAACCATTAAGAGACATACCTTCCTAATCCTTATTTCAAATTAAGTGATATATACAAAAATTGAATGGATATATTAAAATTGATATTCTATGGGTTAACTAGCAAATTCATTATATGGTTGATAAATTAGATTTTGCCAATGGATATGGTCAAATAATAATGTATAACCCAAAGTAATAATAATGAATATCTTATAGTACTTAAGTATTACAAAATCCATTATTTGTGTTACAGTAGAGTCCACAAACTAAGGTGTGCAAGAAATACAACTTTATTTTCTTAAAATTCAACTTAATCTCTATTTCAAACCTCACATCCCACAAAACTCTTTTTTTTTTTTCAAGATTTTTATTTATTTGACACAGAGAGACAGTCACAAGCAGGGGAAGTATGAGAAGGAGAAACAGGCTTCCTGCTGAGCACGGAACCTGATACCGGGGCTCGATCCCAGGACCCCGGGATTACGACCCGGGCCAAAGGCAGCCGCTTAATGACTGAGCCACGCAGGTGCCCCCACATCCCACAAGATTTTTAACCTCAGTCAATTTAGGGTTCCCTCCCTTTTTCTTAGAGTTGAATCAGCGTTCTAGGTGCTTATGCAATACCAGATGAGAGGGGCACCCATTTGTCTTCAGTATATTATCTGAGAAGGCCACTATCCCAGTTAGTTCCAGATTTGGAACTTCATTTATAGGTATCCCTGGTCCTTCATACTTAGCTCCATAGTTCTCATGCTACTTCTCAGGCATGCACAGGACTCAAAACGACAGAGCTTTTGTGCTGTGCTATATAACTTGCCCAGTTCAGTCCAGTTCAGTTATTCACTTGTCAGGGCAAGGAGAGGTCCGTGTGGGATCCAGCAACATGTTTACAGAAGAAGTATGCAAGACAGGAAAAAGTAACCGAAAAAAGAGTAAGTGTTCAAGACCAAGTGAGAAATTGTATTATTTACTTTTTTTTTCTTTTTAAGGAGACTCTAATCCCAATACAGTGCTAGAACTCATGACCCTAAGATCAAGAGTAGCATGCTCTACTAACTGAGCCAGTCAGGCACCCTTGCCCCTTTTATTTACCATTCTTTGGCTGCAAGAAATAGAAACTAACTCCACTAGATTAAGCAAAGGAAAAAATTATTGTAAATATGTGAGAGACTTGTGAAATCTGAGGGAGTGTATGAATAATAAGCCTCATGAAGTCCAGGAGCCAGACAGCTATGGGTTTCCTGACAGGACTTTTTAGAGAGGCTACTTCAGTTTCCTGTTGTTTCAGCAACTGTGTTCCTCAGGCTCATGGAGTCTCATTTAAAATTCCCATTTTCCTGAGGAGACAGACAGACTCTGATCACCAAGCTTAAATCAAGTGCATTCTTGCATCAATCAATTATACTCACACTAGGACTACAGGTTTGGGATTCATTCTTAAAAAGGGCAAAGGTCGTTAGCTGACGTTTGTTACCATCTAACCTACTAATTCTTTTATATCAGTAGAGTTAAGAAGACAGCAGGTATAAAAATACTAAAGGAGGAACTTGCCTGGTGTGTTTGAGACACAGCAAAAAAATCTCAGCAGCTGAAGAAATTTGGTAAAAAGAAAATGGGAGAACATAAAGAATGGGATAGGTTGATAAGGATCCATCTGTAGAAATTTTTTGAGTGTCAGATTCAGGGATTTGCCCTGTAGCAACTGTAGATTTTAAATAAGGGACAGATAACAGAAAGTATCAATCTAAAAAAAAAGAATAAAAAAAGCATCAATATGTCAGCTATTGGAAGGAAAAAAGAAGACACAGGTATCAGTGAATCAAGGTTAAAAATGACTAGAATATTTCAGTCATGAAGAAACAGAGTTCAGTGAAAATAAAAAAAGATGCTGTGAATGCAAGGCCAGGGTCAGAGGAAGAGCTGACAATCCCTGGTGATTGATCAGATAAAAATGTTGCTGGAGGGACAGCTGGGTGGCTCAGTTGGTTAAGCGGCTGCCTTCGGCTCAGGTCATGATCCCAGCGTCCTGGGATTGAGTCCCACATCGGGCTCCTTGCTCGGCAGGGAGCCTGCTTCTCCCTCTGCCTCTGCCTGCCACTCTGTTTGCCTGCGCTTGCTCTCTCTCTCTTTCTCTCTCTCTGACAAATAAATAAAATCTTAAAAAAAAAAAAATATTGGTGGAAATGGAAGAGCGAAAGCTATTTATGATATTTTAGGCTAGGTGACAGGACACAGCAGTTAATTTAAAAAAAAAAAGGTTAGGATGAGAGTTGAATTTTCAGGAGGTGGGCTGCTAGGGTGAGGATGGTAATTGTAAACTTTTTAGTATGTATTTGGTGGTGGGGTTCCTCATGAATATGTCCAACAAATTGTTGGACAAACAGAAACTATAATCAGATACTAGCAAGAGGCCAAATACAAGGAAGGACTTGGGTTTCCCCTCGTAGCTGTGCTGTCAAAGCCGTGATGCAGGAGCAATACTCTGGGAGTGTAAGGTTATATGTGTTAGTCATATATTTGCAACAGTTCTATATTTAGTCATTTAAATATGCAAAAGCACAGCTAAAATTCGGTAAAACTAACCTAACTAATCACTTTATGTTGCATAAAGTACCAGTGTTTATGTCCTATATAAATAGCAACTACACGAACAACTACCTTGTCAACTTCTTTAATAGTATAGCACGAATAGAAAACAACTTTGGGGGCGCCTAGGTGATTCAATTAAGGGACTGCCCTCAACTCCCATCATGATCTCACAGTCCTGGGATTGAGCCCCATGTCAGGCTTCCCACTCAGCAAGGAGTCTGCTTATCCCTCTCCCTTTGCCCCTCCCTGTGCTCTCACTTTCATGCTCTGTCTCTACGTCTGTCTCTCTCTAAAAAAAGCCAATAATCTTAAAAAAAAAAAAAAAAAAAAGATGGAGTGGTGAAGATTTCTTCTTCACCACTGTAGTGAAGTGGTGAAGTGAAGTGAAAACAACAACTGTACTTTGAAGTTTAGTAAAGAGGAATGAAATTTTACAAAAGGAACTCATAGATAAACAGCACCCAAATCAAGAAACATAAGCACCCTAGGAGCCCTCTTCCAGTCACTCTTACTCCTTCTGGAAAGGGAGGAGGCATAGATTAGTTTCACCTGATACTGTATTTTACATAAATAGAACCAAATGTTTAGATGTTCTTTTGTGTTATTGGTTTGCTCATTCCAGGAAAAATTCTAAATCATCAGAAAGAAACTAGTTGTTTACATTAGCATACATTTATGCAATTGAGTGCTCTGCAAAGGTTAAGACTGAAGTGGATGAAAGGTGTTACAAGTCACTAATAAATTAGGAGCCCATCTGGGTAAATACATTAATGTGTCCACCTTACAGAAGCATGTATCCTATGTGTGCTGTTACATACATACATTAAAAACATTTTGTTTTTAAGGTTTTTATTTCTTTGACAGAGAGATAGCACAGTATCTCTGTGCTGTCACAGAGACAGAGACAGGCAGAGAGAGAGGGAGAAGCTGGCTCTTTATTGAGCAGGGAGCTCAACGCAGGCCTCAGTCCCAGGGCTCTGCGATCATGACCCAAGCCAAAGGTGGCTGCTTAACCGACTGAGCCACATAGGCGCCCCTAAACACATTTTAAATAATACGCAGGAAATTGATAAACGATCCCTTTGGTGAAGACTTGAAGACAGACTTTTTTATTCTATGTTTTTGTGTCTGTTTGCATTTTTTTTTAAGATTTTATTTATTTGAGAGACAGTGCCTGTGATCAGTGAGGGAAGGAGGGGTTGGGCAAAGCAGAAGGAGAGGGTCAACAGACTCTGTGCTGAACATGAAGCCCCGACTCTGGGGGTCCAATCCTGGGACCCTGAGATCATGACCCCAGCGGAAACCAAGAGTTAGCCTTGTTAACCATCTGAGCCATCCAGGCACCCCTGTTTGCATATTTTAATAAACATGAATTTTATTCAATTTTAAAAATATGAATAGAGGGGCGCTTGGGTGGCTCAGTGGGTTAAAGCCTCTGCTTTCGGCTCAGGTCGTGATCCCAGGATCCTGGGATCGAGCCCCACATCGGGCTCTCTGCTCCGCGGAGAGCCTGCTTCCTCCTCTCTCTCCCTGCCTGCCTCTCTTGCCTACTTGTGATCTCTGTCAAAAAAAAATAATAATAATATATGAATAGAAGGTGAAGAATCCTTCAAATACAATCCCCACATTTAATTTGAGAACCCTTGTTGACAACTGTGCAATAAAACATTGGCCCTTGAACTTAAAGTGTTGAAAATGGTCTGAAAATTCTAGGAGTAAGTGGTGACCCACTTAAAATTATTGGTTTAAACTATTAAAATTGTTGGTTTAAACTTTGAATCAGGCCATTTTCACAGTCATGATTTTCAAACTCCCTAGAATAAAATCAGACTGATAATTAGTATGCATATCTATCACTCAGGAAATCCAAACAGTTTTAAAAGAAAGTAATGGAAAAAACAAAAAGAAAAGAATGTTTGGGAGCTTTAGCAGCTATTACTAAGGAAACCAACTCTATTTGCCCTGTCACTAGATTTAAAAAGAAAAAAAAAAAAAAGCCATAAAGGCAGCCAGAAACCCCAATAACTTTAAATTTTATATTTTTAAAATTAAAATTTAAGTAATTTCTATACCCTACATGGGGTTCGAACTCACTACCTTGAGATCAACAGTCAAATGCTCTACTGAAAGCCAGCCAGGCCTTACATTGAGGTTGTGAGTTAAAACCTTAAGGTTGGGTATGGAGCCTACTTAAAAATGGAGGGACAGAGCGCCTGGGTGGCTCAGTGGGTTACGCTTCTGCCTTTGGCTGTCATGATCTCAGGGTCCTGGGATCGAGTCCTGTATCGGGCTCTCTGCTCAGCAGAGAGCCTGCTTTCCGCCTCTCCACCCCCCTTTCTGCTGCCTACTTGTGATTTCTCTGTGTGTGTGTCAAATAAATAAATAAAATCTTTAAAAAAATTAAAATTAAAAAAAAAAAGGAGGGACATCTGAATGTCTCAGTTGGGCATCTGACTTTTGGTCTTGGCTTGGGTCTTAATCTCAAGGTCATGGGTTTGAGGCCCATGTTGGGCCTACTTAAAGAAATTTAAAGAAAAAATTTCTAAGAAAAAAAATTCTTGGGGCGCCTGGGTGGCTCAGTGGGTTAAGCCTCTGCTTTCGGCTCGGGTCATGATCCCAGGGTCCTGGAATCGAGCCCCGCATCGGGCTCTCTGCTCAGCCAGGAACCTGCTTCCTCCTCTCTCTCTCTGCCTGCCTCTCTGCCTACTTGTGATCTCTGTCTGTCAAAGAAATAAATAAAATCTTTAAAAAAAAAAAATCTTCCCTATTTTTATATTTGAGTTACATAAATAACACAAATTCATTAAGGAAAAAACAGAAATATATATGAGAACAAAAAGGAAACAGAAGTCATCAATTTTTTTTTAAGTTTTTATTTACTTATTTGAGAGAGAAAGAGAGAGCACAAGTGGGGGACAGGGGAGAGGTGGGTGGGGAAAGGGAGAAGCTGAGCGGGGAGCCTGATGTGGGGCTCCATCCCAGGACCCTAAGACCATGACCTGAGCCAAAGGCAGACACATAACCGACTGAGCCACCCAGGCACCCCAGAAGTGACCAAAATTTTATACTTGTTATTACACTGTTTCATAACTTCCCACGTTTACTGAAGAGTATACTGTAAAGATTTTGCTGTCAATAGATACTATCTTGTCTGATTTTTTTTAATTTTTATTTTTTTCTAAGAGTTTTATTTATTTTTTATTTTTTTTAAAGATTTTGTTTATTTATTTGACAGACAGAGATCACAAGTAGGCACGACCCGAGCCAAAGGCAGAGGCTTTAACCCACTGAGCCACCCAGGCGCCCCAATAAGAGTTTTATTTTTAAGTAATGTCTACACCCAACAAGAGGCTCAGACTTATAACCCCAAGATCAAGAGTTGCATGTTCTTCCAACTGAGCCAGGCAGATGCCCATCCAAGGCAGGTTTTTAATCTGTAATATATAGATAGTAGTAGTATGTACCATCTAGCACATTCTTAGTATATGGTAGTCGGTCAGTTGTGAATCTTTCAACAATAGCATCATTATTTTGAATAGCTACTCGGTACACCATTATGTTATCTACTATAGCTTAAGATTTACTTTATTTTATTTTTAAATAATCTCTACACACAACATGGGGCTCAAACTTACAGCCCTGAGATCAAGAGTCACAAATTCTACTGACTTGAGCCAGCTGGGTTAGTCCCCTGCTATAACCTATTAGTCAACTCATTATTGCTTGACATTTGGTTTTCTAATTTATTATTATTTTATGTGTGTATTTAGGCCAAATTCCTAGAAGTGTTGAGGCACCAGGGTAGCACAGTCGATTGAGCAACCAACTCTTGAATTCAGCTCAGGTCACCATCTCAGAGTCCTGGGCGCCGGCCTCTGTCAGGATCCTTGCTCTCTCCTTCTCCCTCTGCCCCTCCCACTCATGCTCTCAATCTCTCTCTAATAAATAAGTAAATCTTAAAAAAAAAAATTCCTAGAAGTGTTCATGACAGATCAGGGGTGGAATACAATGGAGGGGGTCCATGAATTTCTAAGAGCCTGCTAAATATTGCTCTTTTTTAAAAGATTTATTTATTTATTTGGGAGAGAACAGGAATGGGGAGAGGGGCAGGGGTAGATGGAGAGAACCTCAAGCAGATTCCCTGCTGAGTGGACAGCCTGAGGTGGGACTCCATCTCAGGACCCTAGATCATGACCTGACCTGAAGCCGGGGGTTGTAGGCTTAACCAGCTGCGTCACCTATATGTCCCGAGAGCTTGCTAAATCATTCTGAAAGCACTATTTTTTCCTCTCCTGTAAAGTTGATATGGTTTTTGGCCTGCATGACAAGAAACTACCTTGCTACCATGACCATGACTGACTAGACCAGAGCCAAAGGCAAATGTGTGGGATGGACCTCGGAGTGGTCAAGAGTCTCTAGGGAGTCTCATAATCAAATCCATCCAGTTGGTTTGCCACTGGACGCCAGACCATCATCTCTCTCAGGTGGTAGGTCTCTCAGGAGCAAGCTGAAGTCGTGTAGTGGTACTCCAAGAGAATTGCTTTCATCACAAGGTTGTCTGAATAGCTGAGGGGTTGACATATGTGTCTTACACTGAAGTAATCTGGGCATGTCCCTCTCCTAGCACTTTATAGAACCTTCCATCTTCAGAATGAAATGGGAGAATCTGAAAGGTAGGAAAACATTAGACATTTTTAAAGCAGTATAAATTTTTCATGTTCTGAATACACCAGTCATGCTTCTGAGCACCACCTGAACTGTTGCTCTCTATCCTTGCTAGCATAATAAATACTCATACGTGCTGTTTCTTTCCAGTTGTGGGTTTAGTGTTTTGGTGGGTTGATAAAAAACACTGCCTCCTGGGGCACCTGGCTGGCTCAGTCAGTGGAGCATGTGCCTCTTGATCTCAGGGTTGTGAGTTCAAGATCCACATTGGGCATAGAGCTTACTTTTTATTTTTTTAAAAGATTTTTATTTATTCATTTGACAGAGAGAGATCACAAGTAGGCAGAGAGGCAGGCAGAGAGAGAGGGGGAAGCAGGCTCCCTGCCAAGCAGAGAGCCCCATGCGGGGCTCAATCCCAGGACCCTGGGATCACGACCCGAGCCGAAGGCAGAGGCTTTAACCCACTGAGCCACCCAGGCGCCCCAGAGCTTACTTTTTTAAAAAATAGTAAAAAATAATTTAAGGGGTCCCTGGATGGCTCAGTGGGTTAAGCTCTGCCTTCAGCTCAGGTTGTGATCTCAGAGTCCTGGGATCGAGCCCCGCATCGGGCTCTCTGCTCGACGGGGAGCCTGCTTCCCCTCTCTCTGCCTGCCTCTATGCCTACTTGTGATCTTTCTCTCTCTGTGTCAAATAAATAAAAATAAAATGTTAATTTTTTTTTTTTTTTTAACTGACTTTCTAAGAATAAGCTGTCTGCAAACCTCTGATCATATCATAGTATGGACTTGAATTCCCCATTGATCCTACTCAAGATTCAAATTCTCAAGACTGTTCTCTGCTTATGGACATATTTTGGTTTGGATGATGTTGGCATTGGTCTCAGCTTTAATATGTCATATTTCAAATTCTCTTAGATTATTTTTAAAGGAGAAAAGCTGACCTCAGTGTCAATGAATAGATTTTTCAGCTTAACAATGGACCATATTCTCTATTACATATTTATCCTCTCTAACCAAAAACTATCCACTTTGATTTTCCAGGTGGCCTGAAGTTCATCTCCCTATCCATATTTGATTTTGAGTGTGTTGGAGGAGGGACCTAACCTATAGTGTATTTTATTTTATTTTATTCTCTAAAGATCTTATTTATTTTATTTGAGAGAGAAAGAGAATGTGAGCAGGGGGAGGGGGTAGAGCGGATGGAGAAAAGTAGGTTTCCGCTGAGCAGGAATCCGGATACAGACCTCAAGCCCAAGACACTAAGATCATGACCTGAGCTGAAGACAGACACTTAACCAACTGAGCCACCCAGGCACCCCAAGTGTATATTTTTAAAGATTTTACTTTTAAGCAATCTCTACAACCAATATGGGGCTTGAACTCACAACCCTGAGATAAAGAGTTGCATGTTCCATTGACTGAGCCAGCCAGGCACCCCCCATAGTGTATTTAATCCTATGTAATACATAGTGGGTACCATTTCTTTCTGACTGTAAAACAAGTGTAGTTAGGTGAAAAAGCAAGTTGAAGAGTAGAATGATTTCACTTACATAAAACAAGTGTATACATACATACAGATATAAAATTTGTATATGTATACAAAAATATGGACAAATATAAACCAAAATATTAACTAGTTATATCTGCAGAGTGGGCTGGGGTGTACATTCTCACATTTAATTTATACATCTCTGTATTACTGTGCCAGGCACTATAGCAAGCACTATAAATTTCTCAAGTCATATTTTCTTTTTTTTTTAAGATTTTATTTATTTATTTGAGAGAGAATGAGAGAGAGCACGAGAGGGAGAAGAGTCAAAGAAGGAAATAGACTCCCCACTGAGCAGGGAGCCCAATGTCGGACTCGATCCCAGGACTCCAGGATCATGACCTGAGCCAAAGGCAGTCACTCAACTGACTGAGCCACCCAGGTGCCCCTAAGTCACACTTTCTTATAATAATCCTATGAGATAGATACATTTTATAGATAAAGAGACTGAGGATCAGAGAGGTTAAGAAACTTGTCTAAGACCACACAGCTAGTAAATGGCAAAACTGCAATTTCTTTTTTTTTTTTTAAGATCTTATTTATTTGAGAGAGTGAGAGTATATGAATGGGGGTGGGTGAGGGGCAGAGGAAGGAGATAAGAGAGAGAAGCAGACTCTCCACTGAACAGGAAACCTGACTCAGGACTTCATCCCAGGACCTCAAGATCAGGCCCTGAGCCAAAGGCAGATGGTCAACCAACTGAGCCATCCAGATGCCACAGAACTGGGTTTTCAAACTAGGTCTCACCAGTGCCTCGATAAGTGCCTGGTGCATACAAACCATCAAAAAAGAATGTTTGGGACTTCTTGGTGGCTCAGTGGGTTAAGCCTCTGCCTTCTGCTCAGGTCGTGATTTCAGGGTCCTGGGATCAAGCCCCAAATCGGGCTCTCTGCTCAGCTGGGAGCCTGATTCCCCCTCCCCCTCTGCCTGCCTCTCTGCCTACTTATGATCTCTCTCTCTCTCTCTCTATGTCAAATAAATAAAATTAAAAATCTTAAAAAAAAAAAAGAATACGTTGGTCATCTCAATAAATGCAGAAGTATTTGACAATTCAACATCTTTCATGATAACACTCTCAACAAATTAGGTACAGAAGGAATATATATCGACATAATAAACACTTTGTATGACAATCCCATTGCTAACAACATACTCAGTGAAAAGCTAAAAGTTTTTCCTTTAAGATGAGGAATAAGAAAAAGGTATCCACCCTTACCACTTCTATATATACTGGGAGTCCTAGTTAAAGCAATCAGGCAACATAAAGAACTAAAATGCATCCAAATAGAAAAGAAAGAAATAAAATTATCAAGGCACCTGGGTGGCTCAGTCAAGTATCCGTCTTCAGCTCATGTTCAGGGTCCCGGGGTCCTAGGATCAAGCCCCACGTTACCCACATTAGGCTATCTGCTTAGTGAGAGTCTGCTTCTCCCTCTCCCTCTGCCTGCTGCTCCCCCTGCTTGTCCTCCCTCTCTGTCGAATACATAAATAAATCTTAAAAATTATCTGTTTGAAGGTGCCATGCCCTCATGTATAAAAAGCACTCCACACTCCTCTGAAAACTGTTAAAACTTTTAAATGAATTCAGTAAAGTTGAAGGATAAAAAATCAACACACAAAAGTCAATTGCGTTTCTGTTCAGTAACAATGAACTATTCATACTTCCATTTACAATAGCATCAAAAAGAATAAAACATGGGGTTTCTGGCTGGCTCAGTCAGTAGAGCATGCAAATCTTGATCTCAAGTTTGTGAGTTCAAGTTCCCCATTGGCAGTAGAATCTACTTAAATATTTCAGAAGAAATTTAACCAAGGAGCTGATAGACTTATATACTGAAAACTATAACACATTGATGAAAGAAAATGAAGAAGACACAAATAAATGGAAAGATGCCTTATGTTTATGAATTGGAAGAATTAAAATTGTTAAAATGTCCTTACTACCCAAACCAATCTATAGATTCATTGCAGTCCCTATCAAAATTCCAATGGCATTTTTCACAGAAATAGGAAAAAAAAAAAGCCTAAAATTTGTATGGGAACACAAAGCCAGAGCAATCCTAAGAAAGAAAAAAGCTGAGGCACCTGGGTGCCTGGATCCCAGCGTCCTGGGATCAAGCCCCACATCAGGTTCCTTCCTCCGCAGGAAGCCTGCTTCTCCCTCTTTCACTTCCCCTGCTTGTATTCCTCTCTCACTGTCTGTCTGTCTCTGTCAAATAAGTAAATGAAATCTTTAAAAAAAAAAAAAAAAAAAAAAAAAAAAAAAAAAAAAAAAAAAAAAAAAAAAAAAAAAAAAAAAAAAAAAAAAAAAAAAAAAAAAAAAAAAAAAAAAAAAAAAAAAAAAAAAAAAAAAAAAAAAAAAAAAAAAAAAAAAAAAAAAAAAAAAAAAAAAAAAAAAAAAAACAAAGCTAGAGGCATTATACTCCCTGATTTTTCAAACTATATTACAAAGCTATAGTATTAAAAAAAAAAAAAAGCATGTTACTGGCATAATAACAAACACACAGACCAACGGAACAGAATAGACAATCCAGAAATAAATCCATGCACATAGTCAACTAATTTTTTACAAGGGCACCAATAATACACAATGGGTAAAGTATAATCTTTTCAACAAATGGTGTTGGGAAAACTGGACAGATACATACAAAAGAATGAAATCAGACCCTTACACTGTATACTCAGCACAGAATCTGCTTGAGATTCCCTCTCCCTCTGCCCCTCCCCCTCCATCCCACTCATGCATTTTTCTCTCTCTCTAAAATAAATAAATCTTTAAAAAAATAATACTATATTGTGTACTTGAAATGTGACATGAAAGTAAATCTTCAGTGTTCTCACCACAAAAAAGGGAAGAAAAGTTAAAAATTGGTAACTGTTGTGAGGTGATGGATGTGTTAACTAACTTGAGTGTGGTTGGAGCGCCTGGGTGGCTCAGTCGGAAGCATTTGCCTTTGGCTGGGGTCATGATCTCTTGCAATCCTGGGATCCAGTCCTGTATCAGGCTCCCTGCTCAGTAGGAGGTCTACTTCCCACACTCCCTTTACTCCCCTCCCCTCCCCCCCTCCCTGCTTATGCTCTCTGGTCTTTCTCTCTCAAATAAATAAATAAAATCTTAAAAAACACCCAAAAACTTGATTGTGGCTCTCATTTCACAATGTATACATTAAATAAATCATTGTGTTGTCCACCCTTAAAAAAGATAAAAGATTATAGATTAAGTTTAATTATAAAAGAATAAACTATTTTTATTGCTGAAGAAATATTCATTTACATATAATATTAACTTCAAATTATTCCTATTTAGTGACATTTTCTTGCACCCACTCCATCTTGAAGTACTGCCAAGAAATATATGCCAAAATAGAGAATGTAATTCTTTTCATTTATTCTTTAAATCAGATTTTAACTAATTTAGACATCTTTCTCTATTGGTTTAATTTGTGAGGCCAACATCTATGAAATCATATGGAAGTATATTAATTGTAGACCTGGGTTCTACTGAATATTGCCCATCATAGACAGCTAACTTGGTAGGATATATAGGGAGTATTTCATGATATTTATGACTCTGGACTCAAAACCCTATCCTCACTTACTAGCTAACTACTTTTGGTAAGTTATTTTACCTTTTTGTGCCTTAGCACTCTGGCATGTAGCAAGGGCTTTACACTTGGTTATTACTATAAGAATCAAAATTGAATCCCTATTCTTTTCTTTTTAAAGACATTTTATCAGGCGCCTGGGTGGCTCAGTGGGTTAAGCTGCTGCCTTCGGCTCAGGTCATGATCTCAGGGTCCTGGGATCGAGTCCCACATCGGGCTCTCTGCTCAGCAGGGAGCCTGCTTCCCTCTCTGCCTGCCTCTCTGTCTACTGTGATCTCTCTCTGTCAAGTAAATAAATAAAATCTTAAAAAAAATTAAAGACATTTTATCTATATTGAAGATATTTATATTGCAATTACCAATAACTTAATAGATATTAACTGCTGTTTATATAAATGATAGAATAATCTTTTAAGAAGGAATATGAGAAAAATAAGGGGTTTTTTTTAAGATTTTATTTATTTCAGAGAGAGCACAAGAGAGTGAGAAGACAAGTGGGGGGAGGGGCAGAGGGAGAAACAGACCCCTCTGCAGGGTAGGGAGCCTGACTCGAGCCTCCATCCCAGGAGTCTGGGATCATGAACTGAGCTAAAGGCAGATGCTTAACAAACCAGCCACCTAGGCACCCAAGAAAAATGAGCTTTCTATGCCATGGTTCTTGTGAAATTTACTTTTGAATTTTTTTAGGTGGGGGAGGGGCGATGGGAGAGGGAGAGAGATAGTCCTTTTTTTTTTTTTAAGATTTTTATTTATGGGGCACCTGGGTGGCTCAGTCCTTGGGCATCTACCTTTGGCTCAGATCATGATCCCAGGATCCTGGGATCCAGCCCTACACTGGGCTCCCTGCTTAGCCGGAAGCCTGCTTCTCCCTTTCCCACTCCCCCTGTTTGCGTTCCCTCTCTTGCTGTGTCTCTCTCTGCCAATGGATAAAATCTTTAAAAAAATTATTTATTTGTTTGACAGACAGAGATCACAAGTAGGCAGAGAGAGAGGGGGAAGCAGGCTCCCGCTGAGCAGAGAGCCTATAGCAGGCCCGATCCTAGGATCCTGAGATCATGACCTGAGCTAAAAATAGAGGCTTAACCCACTGAGCCACCCAGGCACCCGGAGAGAGGATCTTAAGCAGGCTCCACACCCAGTACAGAAACTTATGCAAGGCTCCCTCTCATGACCCTGAAATCATGACCTAAATTGAAATTAGGAGTCAGACACAACTGCTTGAGTTAACCAGATGCCCCTATTTCTTAATTTTTAAAGAATTTTCAGGTCTCAAGGTAATAAATATCATTTTGACGTGCACAGTGAAAGAACAACAAAAAATGCTTATTGACTGACCTATAAGCAAACATGAGTAATCTTCCTTTTTTTGACAAATTTTGCACATTTCTTTGACCTACTTTTTTCTATTCATTCTTTTCTCATTCTTATGTTTTCAGTCTTCAGTTTCTTTTCTAGTTCTTTGTATAAATTCCTCATTTTTATTATTTTCCTTATAAAACAGTTTCCTTTTTTTTTTTTTTAATATGTTATTTGTTTATTTGAAGGAGGTAGGAAATGGGAGCATAAGCAGGAGGAAGGGCAGAGCACAAAGGGAAGCCAACTCCTCACTGAGCAGGGAGAGCCAGCTGGGCTTGATCTCAGGACCCTAGGATCATGCCTGGAGCAGAAGGCAGATGCTTAACCTACTGAGCCACCCAGGCACCCCAAAACACAGTTTCCATTAAGAATCAATAAAGGCGGGGTGCTCTCTCCCCACTCATTCTCTCTCTCTCTTTCTCTCAAATAAATAAATAAAATCTTTAAAAAAACAACAACAACAGAAAAACTCAGTCTTAAATATAGATTTAATTAATTTAGAAACTTCTTTAATTTCTGTAATATAAGAACTAAAAATCCCTTGAATGTAGAATACTTTCAACAGGTTAAATGTTTATTGATGTTTCTAAAAGTTCAAATTCTTTCTGAGGCAGGGATAGGTAGGTCTGAGAAAGGAGGGCTGCATTTGGAATAATCATTCCAAGCATCATCAGGTAAATATTCCTTATGTTACAGATGAGAAACAGAAGCCCTGAGTTATTCAATCACTTACCTAAAGTCACAGGACAAATGGAATTGTCCCAGAAGCTGGAGTTCGGTGCTAAAGCCAACACTAGGATAACACCGCTAATTGGCAAATTCATCCAGGGGAAAAAGAATCCCCCAGGAATATGCCTCATTAGAAAAATTAATTGTTTAAGTTTAACAGAGCCAATATTCCCATTATTAGAAGCAGTACCTGTTCTTTCCGGTAGACAGTGTTGTATGAGAAGAAGGTTGTGTCCTATGACAAGTGAATTATTTTTATTTTATTTTTTTTAAGTTAACTCTACACCCAGTTGTGGGGCTTAAACTCACAGCCCTGAGATCAAGAGTCACAACCCACAGAGCCGACAAGGCACCCCAAGTGAATCTTTATTTATTTATTTATTTTTAATTTATTTGACAGAGTCACAAGCAGGCAGAGAGAGAGAGAGAGGGGGAGGAAGCAGGCTCCCCACCGAGCAGAGAGCCCAATGTGGGGCTCCATCCCAGACCCTGGGACCATGACCTGAGCCAAAGGCAGAGGCTTTAACCCACTGAGCCACCCAGGCGCCCCCCAAGTGAATCTTTAAATGCTGATTCACACACAAGTGTAGCTCAATGTTCACACTGAAAAGAATTTAGAAAATGAAGCCTGGGAAGAGTCTATTCCTATTTCCCAATTAAGACTTCTTCATAGGGCCGCCTGGGTGGCTCAGTGGGTTACGCTCAGGTCATGATCCCAGGGTCCTGGGATCGAGCCCCATGACGGGCTCTCTGCTCAGCAGGGAGCCCGCTTCCCCCTCTCCCTGTCTGCCTCTCTGCCTACTTGTGATCTCTCTCTCTGTCAAATAAATAAATAAAAGAAAATAAAAAGACTTCTTCATACAATTAAATTACTACACTGCCCTTCCTCTCCTCTTCTTCCTTTTCTTTGCTTCACTCCTTTTTCTCCCTCTCTCCTTCCTCAGTTTGGAGGATTTGTTATTTAAGGCAAATGCATTAATTGCTTGACCCCACCAAGGCTGATAGGCCCTTAGGAATACTAGAGGTACTGGAACAATGAGAACAGAGAAGGAAGTGTAAGAATGATAAGCATCTGCTATCAAAGAATCTGCCTGGTGATTTTCTTCGGTTTACATCAGGTAGGAAGTATTTACCCTTTTTTTCTCACCATTCTAATAACTTGCTCTCCCAAACCCCAGACCTCATTTCTCAATACTTAATATAATTTTGGCCAAAAAGTTAGTGCTGCTATTTAAACATTTGGACCTGAATCTATGGGTTCCACTTTTCAGTACTTTGCTTTGCCTAGCTCCTTAATGGGTTTGAAAAAGTTTCACTTGGAAATCATCCCTCCTGAGGCTATCAAGCCTTGGCAAAATTCCCACACTGATTTGTTATCCATCCGCTCTGCTTTTGATTGAAATTCACCAGAGTATCCTGGAGTTATGTGGACCCCCGAGTGAACAATTATAGCTCAATTACAGATTGCTTCTTATATATGTAGAATATTAAAATTAAAAAAAATAGAAGTTCGTGCTAGAACCAGAAAGTGTAACATCATATTTTCCCTTTTGTTGAATACACTTGGCATATCTAAAAGATTAAGATTTTTAAATGCCATTTTCGGCCTTGTTTCGACTCCAGTTAAAGGCCGTGAAATGTTGAGTAGAGATGCAATTGCGTTCAATGAAGCCGACAGCGTACACAAAGGTTCTGGGGAGCAAGGGCTGCCCTGGCTTGACTGAGGCTGAACATTGAAGGTTTTGCAGCTCAGGGCAGGTGGAGCGGCTTCAGAAATGTATTTCAGAAATATAGTGTTGAGATTGGTTCGGGAAAACTTGAACTACTTTTGCATGATCGAGTTCAGGGTATCAGTCCAAGGCTATTCTTTCTAGCACACATTTACAATAGAACTATTTTACACGGTGATGCTGGAGGAAATAGGACAGGGAGCTGTGAAAGCACATTAAGTATACAAACAATAGGAGAAAGGCTAATAGTGCAAATTATTATTATATTATCTTATGCACAGTAATTCTTGCTTTAAATGGCTTATATTGCCAACAGTATAACTCATGGATTTTACTTCTATATCGATGCTCGTTTTAGATGTCAACTTTTTTCAAAATTGCTTTTATCACATCACTGCCTCATTTGTGAATCTATCAAGATTCCCTGTTTACTGGTTACCATATCTCTTAGCTTAGCATTCTGGGCTCACTGTCAACTCCCCAACCTCATCTTTTGTTATTCCGTAACATGACCTTCTTCTTGAGCCAAGTTAATTGGCAGATAGCACCCAGCACATGACTTGCTAGTTCCTCTCTGTGGGCCCCTGGAAAGGCCATTCTTTAAACCTGGAATAGCTTTCCCAGTCTCTGCCAATCTGTATCCATCACTTCCTCTCAGAGCTGATCCAAAACTTAATTTTCTCCAGGGAGCTTTCCCATTCTGATCACTTATTTACTGCATATTCCCAATCACTTAAGCTCTGTTTCTAAGGTGCTTCTTACTGTGGTCCCTGTTAATTTCCTTAAATTAGTTCATGTGATTGTTGTCTTTACAGAACTGGGGCTGATTCTTTGTTTCTTTGTTATTTGAGCTGAATTTAGCCCTGGGTAGCAGTAACTGCTGTCTTCTGTGGGAGGTTCAAATGCTATTGCCATTACTTGTCATAAATGTCAGAGTTAATTGTTTAATATTTGTAAGCCACTGTAAAGGCTTTGTGCTCAAAGAAAGATTGCAAGGCATAAATATAGCAAGCATATGGGTTAAACTGATACATGGAATTGGGCACATAAACCAAGTGGGAAAAAAAGAAAGAAAAGAAAACAACAGCCTCAAATAATTTGGGACACCTGGATGGCTCAGTTGGTTAAGCATCTGCCTTCGGCTCAGGTCATGATCCCAGGGTCCTGGAATCGAGCCTTGTATCGGGGTCCTTGCTCGGCTAGAAGCCTGCTTCTCCCTCTGCCTGCTCTGCCCCCCACTCCACCTGCTTGCGCTCTCTCTCTCTGACAAATAAATAAATAAAATCTTTTTTTAAAAAAGCCTCAAACAATTTAATAAAGCTAAAGCATAAATATACAAAAAATAAAATAAAAATAAAGATTGTATCACAACCTAGTATGTATATACTGACTTTGACTCAGTAAAATGTTATGTACATTTATTTCTTACAATGTGAAGGGTGTTAGAGATTAGGTTTTTGGTTTTTTTTTTAAGATTTTATTTATTTATTTGACAGAGAGAGAGAGAGAGAGCACAAGCAGGGGGGAGCAGCAGGCAGAGGGAGAGAGAGAAGTGGGCTCCCAGCTGAGCAAGGAGCCAGACGTGGAACTTGATCCCAGGACGCTGGGATCATGACCTGAGCCGAAGGCCGATGCTTAACCAACTGAGCCACCCAGGCGTCCCTAGAGATTAGTTTTTGTTCTGTAAATTTGAGTATAATAAAAAACTCAATAAAAAAAGTAAGAGAGAGTGATAGAAGTTAAGTAGTTCTGCATCTTCCATTTATGTGATGATGCTCCCCCTTCCCTCCCTTCCTGTCCTCCACGAGTCCACCATAATAGATGAAGAACCGGTTCTGTGCCGGACACTGGCAATTATGACCTGCCAGCAGGTTCCTGACACCCATTAAATGTTGGAGAATGAGTGCACAAGGGCACGAGATCCCGTGGTGCTCAAACTTCAGGGTGCCATCAGCCTCACCTGGAGAGCTTGTTAAACTCAGAGTTTTTGATCCAGTAAGTCTGGGAAAGTTCTGAGAATTTGCATCTGAAACCAGTTCCCAGGTGACGCCGATGCTGCTTGTCCAGGAGCACTTTGAGGACCACTGTTTCCATGATTATCTGACGCTAACCACATGGAAGTGTATTATTACCTCATACACCAAATTTTCGCATATCATTTGGCTTCTGCTTGCTTAAGCCCACATTGTATTCCCTTATGAGTGAACCTAGTGTCTTTCCTTCTTCATACCCCCTTTTTGTTTATATTTAATTTTCCTTCCCCAAAGCCTCTCTGAAAAAAAGACCACCATCCTCTATAATAGAATTTCCCTCCATCACTGCTTCCTGTCCAACTTCCCCATGCCAAGAAAGAGAGAGCTATAATCGAAAGTTTCCAGAACACATTTTTGGTGACTCTGCTTTAGTTGGAATCCAAAGCTGATGTTTAATCCCAGACTTGTGAGACTGTGTCCAGGCCTGAACAAGTGTTGGGTTTCACCACACCTCTGGCCCCAAACTGCCTATCACTGAAATGTCATCTCTTCTGATTATATACTTCTCTTTGGCATGGTGTGAAAAGGTAGGAGGGGACTCAAGACCTTCCTTATGTGGTTCTGCTCTGAAAGGTTATTGAAAATTGATTTCTCGAAAACCCAGAAACTGTAGCAGAGGCCACAGTACTGGTTGGAGGCTGTTCGTGCTCTCAGAAGTGAGAACGCTGTCACTATGTGACAAATGTTCTCGCGGCAGCTGGGAAGGCGTGCAGAGCTCCCAATGTGATACAATATATTTTTGCCTGGAGTCACGTAGTCCCTGCCTTTAAATATCCAGGTTACGCTTTAAAAGGATGAGCCAAATACCAGATCATTGAAAATTCCTGGTTATTATATGTAAAATAGGCAATTGTTAACCTTCATTTCTTAAACTTTCCTATCTCAAAGTTGAAACCAGGAACGTAATGTGTGCCTTCTTGACAGGCTTTTATTTTGGCAGACTTCTTTTGGCAGTCTTTATTTTTTACAGTACAATGTGGCTATATTTAGTCAGTTATTCCCTTCTAGGCCCTTGAAGTACTTTTTTTTTTTTTTTTTTTTTTTTAGTTTTAGTACCCTTAGAGGAAAAGGAAAGATCTATTAACATAAATGAGAAATGGCCACAAAAAGGTTTTCATACAGCAGTGGAATTTCTGAAATGAGGGTTGGGTTTTCTTCAGTTGCCTGGATTAATGCCGCCTTATTTCTGGCCCACTAAAGAGGGTTAGCCTTCTGCAAAATGATCACGTAGACAGGTTTATCTTCTGATTCCAAGACTGCCCATTCTCAGGCCTCGTGGCAGGCTCAGTCAGTGGAGCAAGCAACTCTTGATCTCAGGGTTATGGGTTTGAGCCCCACACTGGGTATAGAGATAACTTAAAAACAAAATCTTAAAAAAAAAAAAAAGAAGAGCTGTCCATTCCATGTCCTTCACCTCCTTGAGTACGGTCCATCTGATTCTCATACTTCCGTTCATGATTGTACGTTTGTTAAAGTATTTTCTTAGATCTTCCATGACAAATGGCAATGTATATGATTCATTTATTCATTTAGCAAATATTTATTGTACAGCTATTATGGGCTAAAGCATCAGCAATAAAATAATATATCTGCCCTTATTGAGCTTATATTCTAGTGGAGGGAAATAGCAAGAAATAGATAGATCGATAAATTGATTTACATATAAATGCACACACACACACACACACACACACACACACACGCTATGTTGGATTATGATACACACTATGAAGAATAAAGCCAGGAAAGGAGATAGGGAGTTCAACTGGCTAGTGTATATGCAGACATTGCAATTTTAAATAGGGCACTCAAGATTGGTCTCACCGAGAAAATGACATCTGAGCAGAGACATAAAAAGTGTGAGATAGGGAGAAATCAGCTTTCAGGCTCAGGAAGAGCAAATGCAAAGGCCCTGAGGTGGGAGTGTACCTCTGATATTAAGGCCTGACAAGCAGGCCAGCCTGGCTAGTGTGGAATGAATAAGAGGGGAGAGGGGCAGGAGATGAGACCCAGCATCGGGCTGCAGGTCAGATGTTATAGAACCTCGGGAATCACAGCAAAAAACATTTCTTTTTTTCTGAGGGAGATGAGAAGCCACTGGAGGGTTTTGAGCAGAATAATGTCTAAAACATCTTAAAGTACTATCCCTTTCAAGACTACAAAATTGTAGAGATAAAGTAACAACAATATGTAATATGTGTATTATAATGATATTAGAAATAGCCAACATATATTGAACAATTAACATGAACAGGCACTATAATAAGTATTTTTTTTAAAGATTTTTATTTAGGGGCGCCTGGGTGGCTCAGTGGGTTAAAGCCTCTGCCTTTGGCTCAGGTCACGATCCCAGGGTCCTGGGATCAAGCCCCGCATGGGGCTCTCTGCTCAGCAGGGAGCCTGCTTCCCCCGCCCCACCCACCCCCGCCTGCCTCTCTGCCTACTTGTGATCTCTATCTGATAAATAAATAAAATCTTAAAAAAAAAAAGATTTTTATGTAATCATTTGACAGAGAGAGACACAGTGAGAGAGGGGGAGTGGAAGAGGGAGAAGCAGGCCTCCCGCTGAGCAGGGAGCCTGATGTGGGACTCGATCCCAGGACCCCGGGACCATGACCTGAGCCGAAGGCAGATGCCCAACGACTGAGCCACCCAGGTGCCCTGGTAAGTATTTAATAAGGAGATTCTGAAAGAATTTCAGAAGTAGATATTTTTAGGCAGGGGGGTGGTCTTCTTTATAAAAACACTTCATTTTTTCTCTTTCCTATCTACAGAAAAGACCAGCCATCCGGGGCCCTGAATTTTGCTGGTGGTGTAAGAACGAAACTACTCTTTCAGTGAGAAGAGGTAAAATAGGAAATAAAGAGAAAACTTTCAGATTACCTTATTCCGGAAATATTATTCTTACTGTAAACCCATTATTAAGGAAAACCCATCATTGCTAACTCATCATAAAAAAAATGCTGACCAACTCTTAAGTCTTCATATTCATTCAATGCTATGTGCATGACTCTCCTTTTGAGTCCTAAATTCTTTCTAGGACCTGGCAGAGCAATTATTACTCTTCTCTTTTCTTTCTAAATTCTCTGCTTAATTCAGATTTATATCAAGATTCTCTGAAGTTGATGGCTAATGCGAAGTTCCATTAACTTTGCTGTCTTTCAGTAAGGCAGGCCCTATAGCAGCATGCTGGAAAATTCCTGGTTGTCCTACTGGCCATTCTTTCAAATTCTTAATCCCTTTCTTTTCTTTGACATCCACCCAAGTGGACTCCTTTTTTTTTTTTTTTTTTAAAGATTTTATTTTTTTATTTGACACAGAGAGAGAGAGAGAGATAGCTGGAGAGGGAACACAAGCAGGGGGAATAGGAGAGGGAGAAGCAGGCTTCCTGCCGAGCCATATGTGGAGCTTGATCCCAGGACCCCGGGCAGACACTTAACAACTGAGCCACCCAGGCGCCCCAAAGTTCATGTTTTATCAGCACAAGTGGGACTGTTAAAATAGGATATCTATTTTATAAAATAGAATAAATAAATATCAAGCATACAGGCCATATGTATATCCATTATTCTGTGGAACATTAAACATCATTAAACTGTTTAAATTGTGTATCCCTATGGCAAGAGATTTCTTCTATCTTTTACTGAGGCACCAATGTCACCAAACAAGGAAGTCCCCTAAGGCAATGCCAATCACTGGAACTCCTAAGAAATCACTTGGTACCAGCTGGAATGTCATGGTCATGTGCATCGTAGGGTTAGCACAGGAGAGCAGAAGTTTAAGCTTATATCTTAATGCGTGTCTCCTCAAGGGCAGGATGGAGGAGGGAAGTCAAGGGCAAGCACTTGGGTTCGGCGTGAGGCCAGGTGCAAGATGAGAAGCAACAGCAGCTGAAGATCCAGGGCCTCTGAACCTGTTCTTCTTCGACCTTGAATTATTTTTTTCATTTTCTTTTATATCCAGGATCAACCTTCCCTCACTTTGTGTTTTCTGTTCCCTGAACAGAATAGATAAGGCTTCTGAAATCCCTTTGAGAAAAACACCATAAGGATATGAAACTTCAGTCCAAGGAGGCAGCTTTTATTTTTTTCCCAAGATGAAAAATTGGTTTTTCCTCACTGCTAATGACAATACAGATAAGTGCAGATGAAATGCAAGGGACGTATACACATACATATACATTTAAAAAAAGATATAGAATGGTATATTCCAGGAGTTACAGTTGTTCCTTGGACTACACTGTTTGTATCTCCTTTTCCTTGTCTATTTTATAAGATTCTTTTTTTAAAGCAATTAGGTATTGCCTTTTTAATAAAGGAGATGAAGATTACAGTTCATATGCATGTATGATGACTTACCAACATACTAAAAGTGAAAAACTAAGAGATTGAAAAGCCTTTGTGGGAACAAATGCTGCACCAAGATAGAATTGAGGAAACTCAAAATAATGGGTGAATAGTTAAGGAAAATCTAGCATGGAGACTTCTGCAAACACACGTCCACTCTTTGGGAAAGTTTGCTCAGTGAATGTGGGGTGTTAAGGGAGGACGAAAACAATCACTTAACTTTCTAAATTAACCTAGTTATATCCTGATGGTTAACAAAAGTCAAATATAAACCATATTGATACCCAAATAAGTTCCACAGAACATTATTTTTATTTAAAAAAAAAAAGTATTTTGGGGGGGCCAGGGTGGCTCACTCATTAAGTATCTGTCTTCTGCTCAGGTCATGATCCCAGGGTCCAGCTCAGCGGGAAGACTGCTTCTCTGTTTCCCACTCCCCCTTCTTGTGTTTTCTCTCTTGCTGTGTCTCTCTCTGTCAGATAAGTTAAAATCTTTTTTTTTTTAAGTATTTTTGTGAAAACTGGTTGGAAAAATGTCAAATGAACAAGACAGGATATAAAAATGTATTTATAGTAGTACAAAGAAGTTTTTTTTTTAAATAAAAGTAATCTAAGCATTAAAAAAGTAACTGGAGGAATGCCTGGGTGTCTCAGTGGGTTAAGCCTCTGCCTTAGACTCAGGTTATGATCTCAGGGTCCTGGGATTAAGCCCCACATCAGGCTCGATGCTACTGCTACTCCTGCTGCTTGTGCTCTCTCTCTGTCAAATAAATAAATAAATTCCTTTTTAAAAAAAGATTTATTTATTTATTTATTTATTTATTTATTTGACAGACAGAGATCACAAGGAGGCAGAAAAGCACGTTGAGAGAGAGGGGGGAAGCAGTCTCCCCGCCAAGCAGAGAGCCCGACACGGGGCTCGATCCCAGGACCCTGAGATCATGACCTGAGCTGAAGGCAGAGGCTTTAACCCACTGAGCCACCCAGGCGCCCCAGTAAATAAATTCTTTAAAAAAATAAGTAACTAGAAGGAAATCTACTGTCTATCCACAGCGATGATTGGGTAGTGGGACAATGAGTAAGCTGTTTTTCCTACTTCTTTCTCTCTGTATTTCTAAAATTTTTAAAATAACTGTACTACTTTTGATATGAAATAACAGTAAAGGGGTGCCTGGGTGGCTCAATAGTTAAGCGTCTGCCTTCAGCTCAGGTCATGATCCCAGGGTCCTGAGATCAAGCCCTGCATCGGGCTCCCTGTTCAGGGGAAAGCCTGTTTCCTCCCTCTCCCACTCCCTGTGCTTGTATTCCCTCTCTTGCCACCTCTCTCTCTGTCAAATAAATAAATAAAATCTTTTAAAAAATAAAATAAAATAATATGCTAGATGGAAAGGTTTTCTTGCCTTGCCTTTCCAGCATCTAGCATATTTATTGGCATTCTGTCAGCCTGCAGACATAGTGGATAAATAAATCTATAAAAGAATTAACACATGAATAAATGCAATAAGACAAGGCCCTGTGTATTTAGGCCACTTTAACTGCTATCTTGTATCCACATTTCACATGCAAATCATTCTCAGATTTTGGCAGCCTTACCTCTATAAACAACCCAAATCTGACCTTTTTTGTCACCTATGCTGATACCATTCGAGTCTAAACTACCATACTTGCATAGCTGGACAAGTACAACCACCTCTGAGCTGGCTTCCCTACCTCCATTCTTGTTGCCTACAGTCTATTCCTTATAGAGCAGTAAGATTATGGCTCAGAATGCATAACTCCTGGACTCTAAACCTCCAGTGATAGTCAATGTCAATCAAAATGATCAAAAGGGGCCAATCCGGCCCTTTACACCCGGCCCCTTGCACCCAGTCCCACCCCCACTTCCCTCTAAACTCATCTTCTACCTCTTTTCACTCCATTCTGTTACATTAGCTATTTTCCTCCTGCCCAAGGTCCTTTGCACCTGCTTTTCTCTCTGCCTGAAATGCTCTTTCCCAAAATAACTGCTAGTCTTGTTCCATCACTTCATTTAAGACCTGTGCAAATGTCAGCATGTCAGAGGGGACTTCCCAGATCCTTGTATTAAAAATAGCACTATTCCCATCCATTAGTCTTCTGGCATTTTCTGTGACTTTGCCCTCCTTTTCTTCTTCACAGCCCCTTTAACATGAAATAATATCTATTTGCAACATCTTTCTCCCATTCCATCTCCCTGGTAAGAATGTTAGCTCCATTAAAGCATGGGATTTTTTTGTTTTTTCCCGGCTATACACAAAATTAATTTTTGTTTAAAGATTTTATTTCTTTGAGAGAGAGAGTGAGAGAGAGCATGGGAGGGAGGGGCAAAGGGAGAAGCAGACTCCTCACTGAGCGGGGAGCCCAACTCGGGACTGGAGCCTAGGACCTTAGGACCCTGGGGTCATTACCCAAGCCAAGGGCAGATGCCCAACCTACTGAGCTACCCAGGAGCCCAAGTAATTAATTTTTTGAAAATTACAAAACAAGTTCTTATCATCAAAAGATTAATGATAAGGTCTTCCCTCCGCATTATCTCAAAGATTAGTAATAAGGGTACCTTAAGTTCATTTCTTCATTAATTTCAGTTTTGAAAGCTGAAGAGTTCCAAAAATGTCCCAGTGCTGTAAGATATGCTAAGCAGAGCTGTATAATGAGAGCTACTAGACATCTGGTATATAGGTTATATGGGTACTCTGATGTACCTTGTGTACCAAATCAGGAATATATTTTTTTAGGATTTTATTTATTTATTTGACAGAGAGAGAAAGATCACAAGAAGGCAGAAAGGCAGGCAGAGGGAGAGGAGGAAGCTAGGCTTCCCGCTGAGCAGGGAGCCCCATGGAGGCTCCCTGAGCCACCCAGGCACCCCCCCCAAATCAGGAATATTTGATTGATTGCATTTAAAAAATATTTTGGGGGGTGCCTAGGTGACTCAGTGGGTTAAGCCACTGCCTTCATTAGTCAGGTCATTATCCCAGAGTCCTGGGATCGAGTCCCACATCTGGTTTCCCCTGCTATGTGGGGAGCCTGCTTCTCCCTCTCCTGCTTGTGCTCACTCTCTCTGTCAAATAAATAAATAAAATCTTTAAAAAATATATTTTTTGAGGGGCACCTGGCTGGCTCATTCGGTGGAGCATGTGACTCTTGGTTTTGGAGTCATGAAATGAAGCCCCATGTTGGGTCTAGAGCTTACTTAAAAAAATAGATAGATGATAGATAGATAGATTGATTGATTAACATTACTCTAAATTGAAAATTATATATAGCTTATGACATAAGAAATATGGTAGTAGTCATTGCTTGATATTTTTCTGGGGTTGTGTCTCTATGAATATGATGGGGACCTGAAATTTTAATTCAAACTCCTTGCTGCAGTCTTTTTTTTTTTTTTTTTAAGATTTTTATTTATTTATTTGACAGGCAGAGAGATAAAGTGAGAGAGAACACAAGCAGGGGAGTGGGAGAGGGAGAAGCAGGCTTCCTGTAGAGCAGGGAGCCCGATGTGGGTGGAGCTCGATCCCAGGCCCCTGGGATCATGACCTGAGCCGAAGACAGACACCCAACAACTGAGCCTCTCAGGCGCCCCTCCTTGTCGCAGTCTTAATAATTACCTAGAAACACTGGTTCCCTAGTGCATGCTCCATATATTTGTTTCAGACAATTGAGGTGTATAGAATATTATGATCCTTATTAATGTACATAATCCACAATTATTCAGCACTTCAATATTGGCCAATGGACTTCACCTCTCCAAACTTCAGTATTCTTGTCTGTAAATGGGAATAATAACAGCAGGTAACTAGTAGACTTGTTGTTGAAATTAAATAAGATAGCATCTATTAAAAATAGAACTACCCACAAATGTAGTGATCC
>PISX010015193.1:0-21190 GCA_004024625.1 Mellivora capensis | reverse complement strand
GGGGTGGGGTAATGGACATTGGGGAGGGTATGTGCTATGGTTAATGCTGTGATCTCTCTCTCTCTTTCTCTCTGTCAAATAAATAAATAAAATCTTGAAAAAAAATAATTGCTAGAAAACTCAGGTATAACTTAGGGGAACATGGGTGGCTCAGTTGGTTAGTGTTTTTTTTTTTTTTAAAGATTTTGTTTGTTTATTTGACAGACAGAGATCACAAGTAGGCAGAGAGGCAGGCAGAGAGAGAGAGGGGGGAAGCAGGCTCCCTGCTGAGCAGAGAGCCCGATTCGGGGCTCGATCCCAGGACCCCGGAATCATGACCCAAGCCGAAGGCAGAGGGTTTAACCCACTGAGCCACCCAGGCGCCCCTGGCTAGTGTCTCTAGATTTCAGCTCAGGTCATAAGCTCAGGGTTGTGGGATCAAGGCCCGCGTCAGGCTTCGTGCTTAGCACAGTGTCTGCCTGGCCCTCTCCCACTACTCCTCCCCACTCCCTCTTCCCCTCTCTATCTCTAAAATAAATAAAATCTCTAAAAAAGAAAAAAAAATACAGATGTAACTTAAACATAATAAATGTTGAGCTAATGGCTCAAATCCATCTATTGTCCATGACTAAAGCAGTCCATTGTATTCAGAAATATACCAAGTTATACTGTAGGCCTATTCTTGGACCTCAGGTTTTTACACATTGTGGGTTAAATAACTGTCAGCTGAAAACTGTTAAAGTAAAAAAGGATCACTTCAGTACCACATGGGCTAAGAGACTGCTATTTAATTTTTTAGACTTACTTTACTTAATATGTACTTTTTTTTTGAAGTTTTTATTTATTTGACACACACTGAGAGAGAGAGCATAAGCAGAGGGTAGTGGGAAAGGGGGAGGGAGAAGCAGGCTCCCCACTGAGCAGTGACCCTGATAGGAGGCTTGATCCCAAGTCTCCCAATCACAACTGGAGCCTTAAAGCAGATGCTGAACGAACTGAGCCACCTTATTAATAAGTACTTGAGAAGGAAGCAGAGGTACAGGATGGGAGTATATTAGTAGTAAACTTAGAAGAAAAAAGACCAAAGGATGCACATTCACTCAATTTGTAGTTCTACCATGTGCCTCGAGGCATTCCGAACTTTATGCAGATTCAGAGCACAAGGGTAAAGTCGATGTGCCCAGGAGTCAGACCACCTGGTTCTAACTCCGCCCCTGATACTATCAGGAGTGATCTTGAGCAAATTGCTTAAACCAGTGCTGTCCCGTAGAAGCTTATGAGACCCATATTCCTTATGACACTCATAAGTAATTAAAAATTTTTATAACAGCCAAGTTACAGAAAGTTAAACAAATATAATTAATTTTGATAACATATTTTAGTTACACCAATATACACAAAATATTATTTCAACATGTAACTAATGTAAACCAGTATTAATGATAGAGTTCAGATTCTTTTCATTTGTACTAAGTCATCCATATTTCAGTTCAGATAAGCCACATTTTTCTTTCTTTCTTAAAAAAAAAGAACAGGCTCCACACCCAACTTAGGGCTTAAATTTACAACCCCGAGATCAAGAGCCACAGGCTCTTCAGACCCTGCTGGCCAGGCACTCCAGATATGTCTCAAGTGCACAATTGTCACACATGCTATTGGCTTACTGTACTGAACACAGGCTTCAACTTGGTTGCCTCAGGTTTTTTCTCTGTAAAATGTGTGTAAAATCAGTACCTGTCTTGAGGAGTATGAGTGGGAGTTGTCAAAGTAGTAAGAGGGTCAAAAGCTACACACTTCAGGGGTACCTGGCCGGCTCAGTTGGTAGAGCATGTGACTCTTGATCTGGGGGTTGTAAGTTCAAGCCCCACGCTGGGTGTAGAGGTTAATTAAAAATAAAGTCTTAAAAAAAAAAAAAAGCTACAAACTTCTAGTTAAAAAATAAGTCATGGGATGTAATGTACAGCAGGGCAAATATAGTTAATAATACTGTGTTACTATATTTGAAAATTGCTAAGAGAGTAAATTACAGAAAGTTTTCATCACGAGAAAAAAATGTGTAGCTATGTGTGGTGACTAGACCTATTGTGGTGATCATTTTGCAACATATATATATATAAAACCATTGAATCATTATGTCGTACAACGGAAACTAAGACAATATTATTTGTCAGTTATATCTCAATAAAAAAATAAAGACAACATATAAGAAAAAGAAAAACCAAAATAATACCTGTCCCGTGAGATTAAATGAGTTAATGGATATAAAGTGCTTAGCACAAACTCAGAATTAAAAACAAAACAGAGCAAAATATCACCTTCTCCAAAAGAAGCCCAGTGGTCTGTTGGGAAGACCGGAAGCTCACTGACAATAAAACAGAGTAAAGGAGGGAAGATCTCAGGACAGCAGGTTGAGCAAGGCTGGAATCAGCTAAGCAGAGGTTACAAGGTTGTTTGAAAGAGGCCCTGATAGATAGCATACATTTAAAAGGGATTACAAGACTTGCCTTGTGAAACATTAATGATCTACCATTCTGTTGAGGCTTTAGCTTACTTTCCGTAATTCCTGATCTATATGCCTATCTTTTTTTGGAGGAGTTTGTTTCTGCAAGAGAAAACGTCCCATAAGCCATTGCTCTTCAACTATTATCTTTTTCAGAATTTTTCATTTTGTTGTGGTAACTTCACTTCACATGACAGCTACTCTCTTACAAATTTTTAAGTGTATAATATATTATTGTTGACTATTTATTATCTTAATCTATTCACAACATAGAAAGCAGAGTATTTTTGTCTCCATTTTTCAGGTTCGAGATTATAGGTGAAATGAAGGGAGGATATCTGTTACCCAAAGGGTGAATAAAGATTTGGGTCTGGGTTATCTTTTTCCAAAGCTCATGCTCTTTTCATTTTACCATATACTGAGGAGTATCATAGACTGTGCCAGATTTTTTTAAATCAAATTGCTTTTACAATTTGTCTTTTCACCATACCACATTTTATTTATTCTTTTTTTTTTTTTTAAGTAGACTCCATGCCCAATGTGGGGCTTAAACTCACAACTCAGAGATCAAGAGTCACGTGCTCTTCCAACTGAGCCAGCCAGGTGCCCCTACAATACTATACCTTACTACTATTTCTAAACAGGTACATGTTTAAACATCAATTTCTATTTTGATGGATTTTAGTTTTTAAAATGGCACGATTCTGATACATTAATACCACTGCTATCCAGAACCCAAAGAATCTAGAAGTAAGAAAGGTATTCTGAGTAGGTTAAAATAGTTGTCATGAAGTCCAATGCTTTAGCGTTCATGACTCTTTTTTTTAAGATTTATTTATTTATTTGACAGACAGAGATCACAAGTAGGCAGAGAGGCAGGCAGAGAGAGAGTGGAGGAAGCAGGCTCCCCGCTGAGCAGGGAACCCAAAGGCAGAGGCTTTAACCCACTGAGCCACCCAGGTGCCCTCGTTCATGACTTCTTAAAAGAGAATCTTCAGGACCTCATTCTATATTTATTTGTATTTTGCATACAGTAACAGCAATTTTATTATGTGTCTTTTTTTTTTTTTAAGATTTTATTTATTTATTTGACAAAGAGAGATCTCAAGTAGGCAGAGAGGCAGGCAGAGAGAGAGGAAGGGAAGCAGGCTCCCCGCTGAGCAGGGAACCCGAAGGCAGAGGCTTTAACCCACTGAGCCACTCAGGCACCCCGTGTGATGTGTCTTCTAAACTTAAATAGGGGCACCGGGGTCAGTCAGTTGGTTGGATGTCTGCCTTTGGCTCAGGTCATGATCCTGGGGTCCTGGGATGGAGCCCCACATCCTGCTCCCTGCTCAGTGAGGAGCCTGCTTCTCCCTCTGCCTGCCTGTCTCCCTGTTTGTGCTCTGTCAAATGAAAAAATAAAATCGTTTAAAAAAATTAAAAAAATAAACTTCACATCAGAATGGTGTTAGAAGAAAACATCTGTCTCAAGGGGCATATCAACAACAGGAGCAAGCAAAAACTCATTTCATATCAGCAAGGAATGAAACCGAAAATATAAAAAAACTTAAATACTTCAAAGAATAGTAATAAGGAGTCACTTAGTAGGATCAAGCCATACTAGTATTTTTTTCAGAAGGCAGGGAGGTTATAATACATCCTAGAAAATTTCTACATAAAATAATTGATACAAAAACATTTTTGGTGCTTATAAAGAGCACTGTAGCTAGCCTTTAAAATCTCCGTTCATCCAACCACGAGACACTATTCAAATTGAATCCACTCTGCAGGGAATTTACATTCAAGCAGGGAGAGAGAAACATAAATCAACAAGGCACAGTGACAGTAATAATTCCTGGCACATAGTAGGCTCTCAAATATTTGCTGAGTGAATGAAAGAGTAACAGATAAAATGAGAACATAAAACAGGAATTTAAATTCAATCAATGTGGGGTGGGGATAACAGAATCCAGAAGAGGGATCCTGAGCAAGCGATATTTTATAGAAGTGAGGAAAGAGCATCTGAGTCACAGGGAGCAGGGTGTTTGAAGGCAAGACAGAGGAAAATAGCGTGATATATGCAGGACACTGTGCACGATGTGCAATGTGTGAAAATGGAATCTGATGGTACAAAAGCCACGGGCAGGGAGCAGACCATGAGGAGCTTTATGCCTTAAACTGAAGGGTTTAGATTTTATCCTGAGTCCTATGCAGTGCCTTTGAAAGGCTGATGTGCCACCTGATTAGACTTTTGTTTCATAAAGATCTCTGTAGGATAGATCACAGGATCTTATAGGACCAGAGTCAGAGTAGTCAAGAAGTCTCTGCAGTAAAGTGGAAAAAAAGTGTTAAGAGCCTGAAATTGTGACCACTGTGAAGAAAGAGAAAGGGACTGTTATAAAAGAAGTTGGTTTGAGAATTCAATAACTGATGTGGGGAAGATTGGTGGAAGAGAAGGAGATTCGGATAATCCCAGAATTTCTGATTTTCACTGTGGTTTGCATTGAGAGAAGCAACTGAAGCTGGTTTTGGTCATGCTGTGTGGGGTGCTTGCTGGGTCTGAATAGTTGACCTATAAAGGACGTTTTATCCTCATCCTGGTCTTTCAGTATTATTTTTCTCCATATACCCTTTTGCACTTAAAAAAAAAAAAAAGATGCATGGAAGTGAAGAAACTATTTCAAGGACACCAACCAAAACTGCTTGTGTGTCAAACTGAAAAACAAAAAACAAAAAAAAAGAGGTAGTTATCTTAAAAGCTAAAGAATGTATAAAGCACTTTTAGCATTAACAGAAAAATAATTGTTTAGTTTGGGAATCTAGACATTATTTTGTCACTGAAGTAAATTAGTCTTTGTTTCTCTCCTGTTCTCTCTGATCTATTTTTACAAAGTTACATTTATGTACAAACCAATGCAATTGCTATTCAAGTTTTCTTAGTTGCCTGTGAATATTCTGCTCCAATTTACAGATTCTTAGATCACATTTTAATTGGTATAAAACATAAAGGGTCAAATGCACATTTGCTTGCCTATAAAATTATATCTAACTTTATTTCCTCTGCTTTTATTCCCTTCATTACCTCACCAAGAACTAACATCTATTAGGAAAAGAAATTCTGTCATATGGCAGAATTCTTAAATATTTTATAAAGTCATTTTCTGTCCTACTTTCTTCTTTAAGAAAAGTGCTTTAAAAAAAAAAAAAGAGTGGGGCACCTGAATGGCTCAGTTGGTTAAGCCTCTGCCTTCGGCTCAAGTCATGATCCCAGGGTCCTGGGATGGAGCCCTGCATCGGGCTCTCTGCTCAGCAGGGAGTGTGCTTGTCCCTGTCCTTCTGCCTGCTGCTCTCCTTGCTTGTGTGCTCTCTCTCTCTGTGTCAAATAAGTAAATAAAATCTTAAAATAAATAAATAAATAAATATTTTTGAAAAGAGAGGTTTATTTATTTTAGAGAGAAAGAGCAAGGAGGAGGGGCAGGGAGAGAGAAACTCAAGCAGACTCCGTGCCCAGCGTCCAGCCCCATGCAGGGCTGGATGTGGGTCTTGATCTCATGAACCTGAGATCAGGACCTGAGCCCAAACCAATGGTCACTATTACCTATTTGGGGAGTAGGGGTGGGGAATATACTTCCTGTCTGTCAGTAAGACGTTGTTTCAAACGCTAGAGCAAGTCCATAAAAAGTACTTCACCTGTTTGACCTACTCAGCTGATTTTCACATTGGCTCTTCATGTACCAGGCATGCTGCCCTGGATGAACTGGAAAATATCCCAGTGGAGAAGAAGGTCAGACGCCTTCTGGAGGTGTCTTTCAGTCTAAGATTACTGTTTTTGTCCCTTAAGGTCAAAGCAAATCATGTTGACCAAACGGGAAAGCATGCAATCACAATGGTATTTTCTAACTGTATATATTTTCTGTTGGAAAGACTGTCCTGTATCTCATCCAGAACCTTACCCAAAAACATACCATCACACTCCTGAAACCAAGGCTGGGCATATATTAAATTTATAACACAACCCTGGACTTTTAGAGTCACTTACATTTGATTTATTAAAATGTGTTGGGAAAGAGGGTGCTGTGGTGTCTGATAATACCACATTGTGTATGGTGTTAAGACTCATACTACACTGGGGCGCCTGGGTGGCTCAGTGGGTTAAGCCTCTGTCTTCAGCTTAGGTCATGATCCCGGAGCCCGGGGGATTGAACCCCACATCAGTCTCCCAGCTCCTCGGGAAGCCTGCTTCTCCTTCTCCCTCTGTTGTTCCTCCCTGCTTGTGCTCTCTCTGTCTTTGTCAAATAAATAAATAAATAAATAAATTCTTTAAAAAAAAAAGACTCATGCTATACTGCAATCAAAAGGAATGAACTACTAGTGCATGCAACAATTTGCTGAATCTCCAGGGAATTTCTTTTTTTTTTTTTTAAAGATTTTATTTATTTATTTGACAGACAGAGATCACAAGTAGGCAGAGAGGCAGGCAGAGAGAGAGGAGGAAGCAGGCTCCCTGCAGAGCAGAGAGCCCGATGTCGGGCTCGATCCCAGGACCCTGGGATCATGACCTGAGCTGAAGGGAGAGGCTTTAACCCACTGAGCCACCCAGGCGCACCTCCAGGGAATTTCTCTGGGCAGTAAATGTCAACCTCAACTCTTTGGTCTCGCCTGCAGAAACGAGATGATGAAGGGGATGTCGTCATTGGGAAAGTGTTGCTCGAAGACACACATGTTGCACTGCTGCTGTGGTCTAAGATCAGCCACCTTCAGAAGTCAACCTGGGGCTACTGTGGCTATCCTGCCAAGTGGAAGAGGAGTGTCACTGGAGTGCCAAGGCTAAAAGACGAAATACCACTGGGACAAGTTGAATGAGACACCTAAAATTTTTATTTTGCAGGGGCGCCTGGGTGGCTCTGTCATTGGGCGTCTGCCTGCTCATGGCAGGATACCAGGGTCCAGGGATCTAGTCCCGCATTGGGCTCCCTGCTCAGTGGGGAACCTGCTTCTCCCTCCCCCTCTCCCCCTGCTCGTGTTCCCTCTCTCGGTGTCTCTTTCTCTCTGTCAAATAAATAAATAAAATCTTAAAAAAAAGAAACTGTATTCTGCAGATTGAGGCCTAGATGCCATGAAGGAACAACACCTAAACCCCAGAGGCCAGATGTTGAAACATCTAGTTCATCTTAAGTGTTTCGACAAGGAAGATTCACACAATAAATGTTCTGTTAAAAAAAAAAAAAAAAGAGCCAGGGGTGCCTGGGTAGCTTAGTTGGGTAAGCATCTGCCTTGGGCTTGGGTGGTGTTCCTGGGGTTCTAGGATCAAGTTTCGCCCCCTTCAGGCTCCCTGCTCAGTGGGGAGCCTGCTTCTCCCTCTTCCTGTGCCCCTTCCCCCTTGCTCATGCTTCTCTCTCTCTCGAATGAATAAATAAAAATCTTAAAAAAAAAAAGTCAGTCTCAAAAGGCAACATTC
The DNA here is from genome assembly GCA_004024625.1 of Mellivora capensis. NCBI lineage: Eukaryota > Metazoa > Chordata > Mammalia > Carnivora > Mustelidae > Mellivora > Mellivora capensis. The sequence continues at coordinate 13,271 of PISX010015193.1, read as the reverse complement.
TGTATGATTCCACTTATATAACGTTCTTCAAAAGATTTATTTATTGGGGCACCTGGGTGGTTCAGTTGGTTGAATGTGTGCCTTCAGCTCAGGTCATGATCTCAGGGTCCTGGGATCACTTGCTGGGTAGGGGTCCCTGCTTAACAGGGAGTCTGCTTCTCTCTCTCCCTCTGCTGCTCTCCCTGCTAGCACTCTCTTGCTCTGTCAAACAAATAAATAAAATCTAAAAAAAAAAAAAAAAGATGTATTTATTTATCTGAGGAGAGAGAGCACAAGGCCAGGAGGTGGGAGTCGGCACTGGGGAGGGAGAAGCAGGCTCCCCGCTGAGCAGATGAGCAGGGAGCCTGTCATGGGGTTCTATCTCAGGACCTCCAGGATCATGACAGGAACTAAAGGCTGATGCTTAACCTACTGAGCCACACAGATGCCTCTATAAACATTTTTTAAATGACAACATTGTAGAAATAGAGGATGGATTCGTGGTTACAAGGGTTAAGGGGGGCCTGTTTATAAAAGGATAGCATGAAGAAGGATCCTTGTGTGTCAGAACTGTTCAATATCTTGCCTGTGGAGGTAGATATCGGAAATAATAGGTTAGAAAGTTGTATAGAACTTAATACAAACATATGCATGCCCACAGACAGGTACACACAAATGCGTACAAATAACAACACTGAGGAAATCTGAATAAGGTTGGCTGATTCCATCAATGCACCTTAGTGGCTGTGATATGCTATCTGCAGCTTTGCGGAATGTTACCATGGAGGTAACAGGGCAAAGTGCGCAAGGGATCTCTCTGTATTATTTCTTACAACTGCACGTGAATCAATAATTATCTCAATTAAAAAGTTCAGTTTAGGGGCTTCTGGGTAGTTCAGTTGGTTAAGCAACTGCCTTCGGCTCAGGTCATGATCCCAAGGTCCTGGGATCCAACCCTACGTCGGGCTTCCTACTCAGTGGGGAGCCTGCTTCTCCTTCTCCCTCTGCTGCTCTGCCTGCTTGTGCTCTTGCTCTCTATGAAATAAATAAATAAAATCTTTAAAAACAAAAAGTTCAATTTAATGAAAAGTAATGACAAGAATTCATGGTTTCGGGGTGCCTGAGTGGCTCAGTAGGTTAAACCCTCTACCTTCAGCTCGTGTCATGATCTCAGGGTTCTGGGATTGAGCCCAGACTCAGGCTCTCTGCTCAGCGGGGAGCCTGCTTCCCTTCCACTCTCTCTCTCTCTCTGCCTGCCTCTCTGCCTGAGAGATCTGTGATCTCTCTCTCTCTGTCAAATAAAGAAATAAAATCTTAAAAAAAAAAAAAGAATTCATGGTTTCATTATATCAATATAGGCTCATCATATTTTATTTTGATTATTACATATCTGTTTTGTAAGTTGATTATAGGTATCAAGTATTTAAAAATTTAAAAAAACTAAGTAGATTTATATATACTGACAAGGAAACGTGCTATATCGTAAAGAGGGAAAAAGCCTCTTATGGGAGACAAAAGGGGGGAAAAAAAGCACATGTGAAGTAGCATGTATAACATAATTCCCAAAATGTACTTATTCTTTCAGACATGTGTGCTAAGAGTCCTGGAAGGACATATAAGAAACAATTTCTGTAGCTGACTATTGGGGCGTGGGACTAGAGTTACGGGAAGTAAAGGATTCTTATTTTTCACTTATGTACTTGGTCTGTATTTTTGTATGTTGTATGTTGTTTACCATGAGCATGCATTGCCTCTATAATTAATATTTTACAAAAAAATGATTCCAGCTTGATAACTACTTAGAATCATAATAAAATTTTGTAAAATACTGAGATACACTTGTAGATATGAGTGCCAAAACATCTAGAATAACTTGAAGTAATGAGGTATATTGTCATTTAATATATCAGTGTAATGCAATAGAAAAAATAATATATATACAAGTATAAGTTGTCAAGTGAAGACCAATGAGTTCTTCAAGATTTGTCTCCCTATACTCCCTATTATTTTTTTTTTTAAGATTTAATTTATTTGTCAGAGGGAGAGAGAGCGAGCGAGCACAGGCAGACAGAGTGGCAGGCAGAGGCAGAGGGAGAAGTAGGCTCCCTGCCGAGCAAGGAGCCCGATGTGGGACTCGATCCCAGGACGCTGGGATCATGACCTGAGCCGAAGGCAGCCGCTTAACCAACTGAGCCACCCAGGCGTCCCACTCCCTATTATTTTGAAGAAACCAAAAATAACCTGAAAATGAGAAAAATAATCCTTTCCTTTTAGAGTTCTTATGTAAAAAAAAAAAAAAAGCCAATTTCTAGCGATTTTTCCATCTCTGGTGACTTTTTCAAAATATCAACAATCATTTATTTCATCCCTATTATGTTTAGGACATGGGCTGAGTCCTGGAAATAAAGGCCTGTGTATGACATGACCCCTGACATCAAGATGTCAATGACATAGCAACTGGGAAATAGACTATATCCATAAAATATAGACAACTCTACAATTAGTATTATACTGTATTATATACACATAGAATTGTGTGATTACTACAGCAATGAGTGCTAATAAATAATGAAAGGATGAGACCACTACAGAAGTCTAGGGAAATCCAATAATACTTCACCTAGAGGACAGAAATAAATATGGAGATTAATATCTTTTTTTTTTTTTTAAGTAGGCTCCATGCCCCAAGAAGGACTTGAACTCATGCCCCTGAGAGCAAGAGTTATATGCTCTACTGATTGATTTAGCCAGGTGTCTCTTTAGGAATTAATTTAAGAATTAGACTCATTCAGCTGAAAAAATGTTTATGTAAAGAAAAGATAGGAAATAAAATTGGGAATAAACAAAGGAGTCCTAATGTGAATCGTTGATGTCAGCTTTCTAACATTCAGCCTATATTTAATACGACATAGAATTTGGGTCAAGATCTTTGTAGGCTAGAATATCTGAATTTCAGTCTATTGATTTGTTTTGTGTAGTTGAAGCTCCTGTTCTTTTAGTTGATTAGTTTTAAGATTGTTCTGGACTTTATATATATTGGTTTAATATGTTTAATTCTTTTTAGAGGCCCGATTCTCTTTAGAGATTTAGTACCCTTCTCAATTTTGTCTGGAAGCTGTAGAAAGATTTAAAAATTTTTTCCTGTTTCTTTTTCTTTTCTTTCTTTTTTTTTTTTTTTTGAGGGAGGAAGAGAATGTGTGAGCACAAGTGGGGAAGGGCAGAGAGAGAATCTTAAGCAGGCTCCCTGGAGCCCCACTCAGGGTCACTACCCTGAGCTGAAATCAATAGTTGGGGCACTTAACTGGCTAAACCACCCACGTACCCCCCACCAAGTTTTTTTTTTTTAATTCCAGTTAGATAAAATACAGTGTAATATTAGTTTCACATGTAGGATTTAGTGATTCATCACTTATATACAACACCCAGTGCCTTTCCACAACAGGTGCTCTCAATACCCATCACCCAATTTAACCCATTCTCTCCACCTCTCCAGCAACCCTGTTTGTTTAATTAAAAAAAATTTTTTTTTAATTATTTGAGTATAGTTGACACTCATAGGCTTTTTTTTTAATCTTAGAGTTTAGTGTGGAAAGTAAGGTCTGGAGCCTTTAGACTATAAATCCTGCCTAAACACCAATTATACTATATTAAAACTATCTTCTCTGATAAATAAGATGAGTCCTTAGCTTATTTTCCCAGGTACACATGGAGTTAGAAGAGAAGAAAATACTTATAAATGAATTAAACCACTGTGGCCAGGCAGTAAGCTGAGGACAATGATACTGGACATTTGTATGCTCAGGCTCCCTACCATTCACACTGTGCTCTCACATACATTTGATCCTCTGGAATACAGCTTTCCATAGACCTCAGAAGGGGTCGGGTAATGGCACATTAGTGGTGTACCCACAACTTCCTAGGAAGTTGATTCAGCGTTTTAGGTGATGTAGTCTGGTTACAAATTGAAGCATACATTTCATGTCATTTGTGGTCTTCTGTTTATTTTAGCAAATAGGGAAAAGCAGGTAGAGGGAAATCAAGCCTCAGAGTAGAAAGAAAAGAAAATGCTTTTTAGTCAGAATCGGAAAACACCTGTGGATTTTCTTTCCCATTCCCCCCAAACACATGTGAATTTTAACAAAGCTCCAATGTAGTATATTTCAGCAGAAAGTGTTCATCAAGGGCTCTGAATACAGATCTTACTAGCGTGTGACTTGGGTCATAGATCTAAATTCTGGGTCTCATTCTCCTTATTTATTACGGAAGAGTAGCACTGTCGTGCTACTTCCTATAGTAGTTGTGAAGATAAAATATATGACACATATAAAAGCCTAGAAATAAAAGAATAATTCTAAATATGGGAATGTCAGATTAAGGAAGAAAATAGTATCTAAGATAGCTTTGCAGTCATTGAGTTTCCAGACACACTACATGATTTGTATCCTATCTAGGCCCCAACTCCCACCACATACAAACAACAGCCTGAGGTTTAGTGAAGTAACTTATCTAATGTATAAATAATGTACAAATTATAACAGATTATAAGTTACAGAATCCAAACTCAAAACCATGTTTGTCACACCAAACTGCATACCTTTAATTTTTAGATCTGCACAAATATCTATGTATGCTCCCAACGATGGTAAGGAATCCCTGTTTTGGAATAGAGATCAGTAGGTATTTAGATATTTGAGAGATTATAAGCCCTGTGTTTTCTGAAGCTTGATTGTAATGCTAATTAATTAAGTATAACATATTTATATTTATAATGATGTATATAGTACTATTTGGGTAGTTTTGTGTATCTAAGAAAATATAAGATCATACAAATTTATGTTTAAATTTCTATATCTCGGGACACCCGCGTGGCTCAGTCTGTTAAGCATCTACCTTTGGCTCAGGCCATGATCCCAGGGTCTTGGGATGGAAGAAGATTTACTCTTGGGGCACCGGGGTGGCTTAGTCGTTAAGAGTCTGCCATCAGGATTAAAGCCTCTGCCTTCGGCTCAGGTCATGATCCCAGGGTCCTGGGATCGAGCCCCACATTGGGCTCTCTGCTCAGCAGGGAGCCTGCTTCCCCCCTCTCTCTACCCACCTCTCTGCCTACTTGTGATCTCTCTCTGTCAAATAAATAAATAAAATCTTTGAAAAAGAAAAAAAAGAGTCTGCTTTCGGCTCAGGTCCTGGGATCAAGCCCCATATCGGGCTCCCTGCTCAGCGGGGAGCCTGCTTCTCGCTCTCCTACTCTCCCTACTTGTGCTCTCTCTCTGTGTCAAATAAATAAATAAAGCTTTAAAAAAAATAAATTTCTATATCACCATAAGAAGTTTTACTCTTTGAGGAAGCAAAGCACACACCTTTGAGAAATGTTGACTGTTTACTGAGAATTGTAAGGTCTTTTTTTTTTTTTCCTTAAGATTTATTTATTTAGGTGCACCTGTATGGTTTAGTCAATTAAGCGTCTGTCTTTGGCTCAGGTCACCATCCCAGGGCCCCCAGCCTCACCCCAGTCAGGGTCCCTACTCAGCAGGGAGCCTGCTTCTCCCTCTCCTTCTGCTCCTCCTCTCTGCCCCTGGTCATGGGCTCTCTCTCTCTCTCAAATAAATTTAGAGAGAGGGCATGTGGAAGAGTGGGGGAGGGGCAAAGGGAGAGGAAGAGAGCATCTCAAGCAGACGCCACACTGAGCCCAGAGCCCATCACCGGGCTGCATCCCAGGACACTGAGATCATAACCTGAGCTGAAATCAAGAGTCAGATGCTTAACTGACTCCACTAACAAGGCGCCCCTGAGAATTGTAAGTTAAGAACTATGTGGTTATGTTTCTTTGTTTCATGTTTGATAAAGTGATCTCTTCAAATTATACTAACACACAAACTTACACCTTCATGTACACATTCTCTCTCTGTCATACACACACACACACACACAGACATACAGTTTGATGGAAACTCAAAGCACGCAGGTAGTTGTGGTTATAAATTATGATTTAATATTATTTCAAGTTGTGCTTCTTGAAATTACCACCTTTATAGAGCACTTATTAAATGTGAAGAACCATACTATACACCAAAAATTCAGAAAAAAATAAAACCCAGTCTTAACGTTTGAGATCTCATAGTCTGGTTGGGGAGGTAATGGGGTAGACAGAAACATTACATACGTGCAAGTATTAAAATAGAACTAGCAAAAATTGCTCTGGGGGCACTGAGAACAAAACTCCAGTCTATCTAGGGGAGTAAGGAAACACTTTTTCTTGATCTAAGTCTTGTGTGGTGCACAGATGTTAGGTGAAGAATAAAGGTGAGGGCATTCTGGGTGGAGGGGACCCAGCTTGTGGGGGGCATAGGCATAGTCAGGGCAGGCTTCCAAGGATAAGAATGTGGCAGCAACGGAAAGTGGATCAGGAGCAGAAGGAAACAGGCTCAAAAACACCAGTTGTGGAAAAGGTAAAGAAGGGCACTAAAGAAAAACAAACAACTAATAACATGAAAGGATTTTACTATGAAAACTACTATACCTAAAACATTTGCCTGGGTGGCTCAGTGGGTTAAGCCTCTGCCTTTGGCTCAGGTCATGATCCCAGGATCTTGGGATCCAGTCCCGCATCAGGCTCTCGGCTTGGCAGGGAGTGTGCTTCTCTGTCTGCCTGCCACTCTGCCTACTTGTGCTCTCTCTCTCTCTCTCAATCTCTCACTCTTGTCCTATCTCAAATAATAAATAAAAGCCTTTTAAAAAAAGAAACATTTACCTAAAATATTATTTGAATGGCTGAATGGCTTTCCATTATACATTCCTATATGTGGAAGCTCCATAATGCGTATACTTGATTCCCTTATTTGGGATATTTAGGTGATTTCCAGGTTGTTGTTATTCTTTATTTGTTTATGATTTTACTATTGTAAAGACTGCTGCAATGAAAAATCTTTGCTCATGTTTGTGATTTTTTTTCAAGATTTTATTTATTTATTTGACAGAGAGATAGAGAGAGCACAAGCAGGCAGAGGGAGAGGGAGAAGCAGGCTCTCCACTGAGCAGGGAGCCCGATGCGGGGCTCAATCCCAGGACCATGGGCATGACCCTAGTAGAAGGCAGCCGCTCAACTGACTGAGCCACCCAGGCACCCCTATGATTATTTTCGAACTCAAAAATTATGTATATCTTAACGGCATTTAAAAAATATTTTATTTACTTATTTATTTGGTGGGTGGTAGGAGCAGGGGGAGGGGGACAAGCAGACTCTGAGCTAAGTGCATTGTCTGATATGGGGCTTGATCCAAGACACTGAGAAGCTGACCTGAGCTGAAATAGAGTCGGACACTTAATGAACTGAGCCGCCCAGGGGCCCCTATGGCTTTTTTGGTACAGAGTAACAAGATACCCTTCAGAACATGCATACCAATTTGTATTTCTATCAGCAATGCCTGAATATTACACTTTCTGAAGCTCTGGAGGGATTTTCATTGCTTAAAATTCTCTTCTCTGCCAATTTAGAAGTGAAAATAGTATTTTGTCATTTGAATTTGCATTTCTTTTCTTTCTAATGAGTCTAAACAGTTTTTTCATCTGCTTTTTGGAAATTATTATTCTTTTGTGAGCTCCTAAAAGTCTTCTTCCCCTTTGATAAGACACTGGTCTTGTCTATATATTAAGGTTATTAACTCCATCTGTCCACAAACACTGTGTAAATATTTTTTCCTTGAGTCACTCAGCTTTTAATTATTTTTTGTTCACACACAAATCTATATTCACAAATATTTTCATAACTGATAATAGTTTTATTGTTTTTTATTTCTTAAAGATTTTATTTATTCATTTGAGAGAGAGAAAGAGCATGAGCAGAGGAGGGGCAGAGGAAGAGGGAGAAGCAGACTCCCCGCTGAGCAGAGAGCCTGATGTGGAACTCTATCCCAGGACCCTGAGATCCTGACTTGATCAGAAAGTAGATGCTCAACTGACTGAGTCACATAGGTGCCCTCAGAGTGAGTTTTTAAAATATAAAGAAGTTTTGCAATTTTATGTAGAAAAAATCTATCACTTCTTTAAAAAAAATTTTTATAGCTATCATTTTTAGGAATGTCTTCCTGAACACAAGAAAAGTATATTGATATTAAGAAGTGCTTTTACTTCAAAGCAAAGAGATATAGATTTTATCCTGAGGACAATGTAAAGCCATCAGGGCTTTTGAAATGGGAGAATTTTTTTTTTTAAGGGAGATAATTTGAATTATGCAGGATGTTTTGGAATAGAATAATCTCTGAAGGGCCATTATTAAGAAACTACAACAATAGGGGCACCTGGGTGACTCAGTGGGTTAAAGCCTCTGCCTTGGGCTAGGGTCATGATCCTAGGGTCCTGGGATCGAGCCCTGCATCGGGCTCTCTGTGGCAGGGAGCCTGCTTCCTCCTCTCTCTCTGCCTGCCTCTCTGCCTACTTGTGATTTCTCTCTGTCAAATAAATAAATTAAAAAAAAAAAAAAAAAAGAAACTACAACAATACCCTAAGTGTAGCTGAACTAACCTGGACTAATACTATGGTTATGGGGAAAAAAAAATGCAGGACATTACCATATTGGAATTCACAGGGTTTGGTGAAGATTATAGAATGCATGAAATGTAGAGAGGTTGAGAATGACACAAAATTTCCTAGTTTGAGGGGCACCTGGGTGGATCAGTGCGTTAAAGCCTCTGCCTTCAGCTCAGGTCATGACCTCAGGGTCCTCGGATCGAGCCCCGCATCGGGCTCTCTGCTCAGCAGGGAGCCTGCTTCCCTTCCTCTCTCTCTGCCTGCCTCTCTGCCTACTTGTGATCTCTGTCAAATAAATCAATAAAATCTTAAAAAAAAAAAAAAGTTCCTAGTTTGAGAGACTCTGTTGACAGTGAGACTCTTTATGCAGATTAGGAATGAAGAGGTCAGAGCAGGTTTTGAGCATTTATGTATACAGATGGATAGATGGGATGGATAAGGGAAAATGCATGTCTTGTATTTTGAATACTTACATTCTAAGGACTGAATGATGTCTTTTCTTTTCTTTTCTTTTCTTTCCTTTTTAAGATTTTATTTATTTATTTGACAGAGCTAGAGACAGAGAGAGAGGGAACACAAGAAGGGGGAGTGGGAGAGAGAGAAGCAGGTTTCCTGCTAAGCGGGGAGCCTGATGTGGGGCTTGTTCCCAGGGCCTTGGGATCATGACCTGAGCCAAAAGCAGACGCTTAACGACTGAGCCACCCAGGCACCCCGTGAATGATGTCTTTTCTTAACCCACTGGAGCTGATAGTTTCCTGAAACACTATTTTCTTCCGTTCTTTCTTTCTTTCTTTTTTTCTTTCTTTCTTTCTTTAAGATGCATTTATTTATTTGAGAGAGAACAAGCATAAGCTCATGGGAGAGGCTGAGGGAGAAGGAGAGAGACTCTCAAGCAGGCCCCAGGCTGAGTGCGGACCCTGTCAGGAGGCCGGATCTCATGACCCTGAGATCATGACCTTGAGATCAGGACCCTGAGATCATGACTCTGAGATCAGGACTGAGTGGAAAACAAGAGTCAGAAGCTTAACTGACCGCACCACTCAGGCACCCCTCTCCTGAAGCCCTCTTAACTGTTGCAGCTGGTGACAAGTGATGGTAGGATTACAAAAGCAATCGTACTTATAAGATTATATTATCTATCTATCCACAACTATCATCTACTTAAAACTTTAATGTCACTTCTTGATAAGTTCATTTTTTGTTAATTTGAATTAAGTACCTAAGTCACTAGAGATTGAAAACCCTGCTTTGGATTACTGTGTGCTCAGCCATGACACAGGACTGGGAGTCTGAGCATTACTGTCACTTGCCTCATTGAATTTTCCTCTATTCTCTGAAACATAGCGTTTCCTTTTTACCCACCTTTATCCTCAGCCTCCTCCGATTTTTTAGGTAGATATCATTACATAAATTAATAGTAATAACTACATTATCGAGTGTTTTCATTGTGTGTTTAGAGTGTTTCTATACATTACTTCATTTAAGAGTCACAATGACCTTGTAAAGTAAGTACTATTATAATTTCCATTTCGCATATAAGAAAACTAAAGTATGGGGGCCTGGGTGGCTCAGTTGGTTAAGTAACTGCCTTTGGCTCAGGTCATGATCCTGGAGTCCCAGGATAGAGTCCTGCATGGGGCTCCCAGCTCCGCGGGGAGTCTGCTTCCCCTCTGACCTTCTCCCCTCTCATGCTCTCTCTCACTGTCTCTCTCTCTCAGATAAATAAATAAAATCTTAGAAAAAAAGAAAACTAAAGTATAGAAATGTTAATTAACTAGGATATCAAGGTCTAAGTGACTTTAGTTCACCATTCTAGCTACTATGCAACACTGATACCATAAAAATTATCACATTGAATAAAAAGTTTTTTAAAAAATTATTTTCTCTCTCTCTTTCTAAAAGACTTTATTCATTTAACACAGAGAGAGAGAACACAAGCAAGGGGAGTGGCAGCAGAGGGAGAGGGAGAAGCAGGCTCCCCGCTGAGCAAGGAGACTAATGTGGGCCTCCATCCTTGGACCCTGGGGTCATGACCTGAGTCCAAGGCAGAAGCTTAACCACCTGAGCCACACAGGCATCAATAAAATTTTCTCTTATATACCTTTTTTAAAAGAAGATTTTATTTTTAAGCAATCTCTACGCCCAATGCGGGGCTCAAACTTACAGCCCTGTGATCAAGAGTTGCATGCTTCACAGACCCAACCAAGCACCCCACTACCCTTTTTTTTTTTTAAGATTTTATTTATTTATTTGACAGACAGAGATTACAAGTAGGCAAGAGAGGCAGGCAGGGAGAGAGAGGAGGAAGCAGGCTCTCCGCGGAGCAGAGAGCCTGATGTGGGGCTCGATCCCAGGACCCTGGGATCATGACCTGAGCCGAAAGCAGAGGCTTTAACCCACTGAGCCCCCCAGGCGCCCCCCCTTTTTTTTTTTTTAAATTACGTGAACTCTACTCTCAACAGGGGCTTGAATGCACAACCCAGAGATTAAGAGACACATGCTCAATCAATGAGCCAGTCAAGGATACTAGGAAAAAAGTTTTTAGGATGTTTCCCAAGAAGTTTTTCAAATTTGAACATGAATATAATTATTATCCACACATTTGAGAAATGGTAGTATAGTACTTGAGTTATAGTATAGAGTTTGGGCTTTAGAATTTGATCTAGAGTTCAAATCATGGCCCTCCAGGCTCCGAATGACCTTGACAAAGACAATTCATTCAGTAAGTACTTATTGAACATTAATGTGTCAGGCGCTGGTCAAGTTGCTGGAGATTCTTGGTGTTTAAAATAGTGAACAAGAGGGGCACCTGGGTGGCTCAGTTTGTTAAGCATCTGCCTTCAGCTGAGGTCATGATCCCAGGGTCCAGGGATGGAACCCCACATCAGGCTCCCTGCTCAGCCGGAAGCCTGCTTCTTCCTCTCCACTCCCCCTGCTTATATTCCCTCTCTTGATCTCTCTCTCTGTGTCAAATAAATAAATAAATAACTTGAATAAATAAACAAATAATTTATTTATTTATTTATTTTAGAGAGAGAGCTAAAGGCAGGAGTAGCAGAGGGAGAGAGACAAGCTGAGCATAGAGCCCTGGGGGTGTTAATCCCACCATCCTGAGATCATGACCTGAGCCGAGATCAAGAATTGTACACCAAACCAACTGAGACACCCAGTTGCCCATAAAGTTTATTTTTTAAAGGTGGGAGTATGTTTGTATGGACATCCAGAAGAAAGGAAATTGATGCATGAGAGGTGGAACAACTAATGTCTTGAGGAGGTCACCTTATCTGCAAAAAGCCATAATTTCCACTTCAATGGAAAGAATTGCTCATAACTGCTCACTCCAATGGGGCAGCTGAGCGAATAATTGGAAAAAATGATCAGATCTTGGAAAGTGGTTTGCACTTTGTCAATGGTAGCTCCAACTCTATCCCTGAGAAACAGTAATGCAAACAAAGCTGGGCCCTGTGTGGGATTCACTACTCCTGCCGCAAGTTTTTGTATAGACTGAGCTCTGTAAAACCTGGTCCTGTCTTTTACGTTCTTCACAGGACTGCAGAGGACATGCTCTTCACCTCAGTGACAATGGGGCCATCACTACCCCGGACGGCAGCCGGAGGATGTTTTGTCATAGTTAATGAAGACGGGAGAGGAGAAGCTGGATTTTGGGGAAACGCCCAAAGAGTAAATGACTTAAAGCACTTTGTCAGCCCACATCTGACATGGATTTAAGTCTCAGTGGCAATCCACACCCTGTTCAATCCATGAATTAATTTCCCTTATCCATCGAGTGTGGCTGGCAGAACAAAGAATGTGTGTCGGTGGAGGCCAGCGGTGAGTGCGTGCCTATCACAATGCGGAGGGGGAGAATGAGTGTGAACTGGCAACGCGTGTTTGGCATGAATGGAAAGAGCCGGGTGAGTGTGCAGATCGGCAGGGAAGAGCTGGACGTGCCCTGCAGGCCGGGGGCCTCCGGGGAACGTCCGCCTGCTATGCGGGAGCGCCCGCGGAGGAGCCTCCTTATCCCCACCCACCTCCCGAACTCCGGCAGTCAGTGGTGCATATAGACATATTTCTGGGAGCTGTCCATGAGCTCATCGCTCTCCCGGCGATCGCGGCAGCAGCGAGGGAAGCAGCCTCCTTTCTCGCGGCGCTAGAATAAGCCCCGCCGCTCGCACATTCAGACACACGCGCGGAGCGCGGCTCTGGGCAGCGGCCGCCGTCCGCCCAGCCTCGCGGCCAAGGTCGCGCCAGACCCCGGCCCGCCATGGCCCCCAGTCTCCCCGCTGGGAGGTAGGTGGGCGCGGGAAGACTTGAGGGGCTCCGGCCGGGACTCCGCGAGGGCGAGCCCAGCGGGCAGCCGCTCCTTGCACTCTGCGGCGGAGGAGCCCGGGCGCGGCGGCGCGGCGCGGCGGCGGCGGAGCCTCCGGGTCCCTGTGGGGCCGCGGGCCTCAGGCCCGGCGCTGACGAGTCGCAGGAGACGCGGGAGACCGGGGCGTGACAGGAGGAAGAAACCCGGAGCACCAGGAAGATGGCTTCTCCCACCTCCCCGGCCCCGAAAGGCGGGGCCTCCACCCCGCCGAACCCGCCGCGGATTCGTCAGGTGGGTGCACAGAGTGCGGGAGGGGCGCCCCCCATTGTCCTCTCCTCCCCCCAGGACGGGGACCTCGCCCCAGTGGAGAGGCTGACCGAGAGGTGGGGCTGACATAGGCGTACTTGGCCACATCGCCCGGCCCAGGACCATTCTCTGAATCTTTTTTTTTTTTTTTTTA